>CAKAOI010039953.1:15628-25913 GCA_916701655.1 Sebastiscus albofasciatus
AATCATCAGTTTATCTTTCCTCTCTTCATTAAAGTTAATTCTTCTCTTTAAAATCCGGACTCACGTGACTGGCCATCACCATCTTGATTTTTGGCCGTCTCCGTATTGTTTTTTTTCTGTTGCCATCTTGCTTTTTAGCTGTCACCATCTTGGTTTTTGGCCGCCACCATCTTGGTTTTTAGCCATCACCATCTTGATTTTTGGCCGCCACCATCTTGGTTTTTAGTTGTCGCCATCTTGGTTTTTGGCCGTCGCCATCTTGGTTTTTAGCTGTCGCCATCTTGGTTTTTGGCCGCCACCATCTTGGTTTTTAGCTGTCGCCATCTTGGTTTTTAGCTGTCGCCATCTTGGTTTTTGGCCGCCACCATCTTGGTTTTTAGCTGTCGCCATCTTGGTTTTTAGCTGTCGCCATCTTGGTTTTTGGCCGCCACCATCTTGGTTTTTAGCTGTCGCCATCTTGGTTTTTAGCTGTCGCCATCTTGGTTTTTAACTGTCGCCATCCTGGTTTTTGCCCGCCACCATCTTGGTTTTTGGCCGTCGCCATCTTGGTTTTTGCCCGCCGCCATCTTGGTTTTTAGCCATCACCATATTGGTTTATGGCCGTCACCGTCTTTGAGAAGTAGACTCATTTTAGACTTCTATACAATCAGACTTCTTTTAGCAACCAGAGCAGTCGCCCCGTGTTGGCTAGTAGAAGGAATGGCTCGGCTACACTAATCAGTATCCATCTTTTTCCACGTGTAAGTTCTTTTTTGGGGATTTTATTGGTATTGTTCCGTTTCTTTTACTCCGTATCTTTTGTTTTAAACAGATAACGATGATGATGATGATGAAGCTACTTTTTATTCATGTGTTCCACTCTTTTGTTTTCCAATCTACCTACTTTACATTTAAATAGACGAGGACGGAAAAACATGCAGCGTTGTTCGGCATCGTGCCGCCGCTCAATTATTTCTGCAGATAACAAACCTCATATTGTCGTGTTTTTTAGGAATAACTTTGTGTCTGCAAACACACAAAGAAGCAGAGAGGAAACCTGCAGGAAGTGCAGATTCTAATCTTTCAATCGATGCAGAAGTGACGGATGTGGACGGAGTCGGAGCACAAAGGAAAATAAAAAGTGTGAGTGTGAGCTGAAATCTAATGGTGTCATTTATTATAACTGGTTAGAGCTCAGCAGGTAAACAAAGAGCTAAATCACTGAAATGAGCTCAAACTGCAGCAACACGACTGATTTACTTCTTTAATGTCGCTAGTTTTTCTGTGATGACCTTCTATTATGTCTGTTTGTTTGGTGTCCGGGGATTAGAGAGAAGGCGCTACCACACACACACACACACACACATATACCAGATATATCTGCAGTTTGTATACATGCACATGGATCTACATCACCCCAGACCTCCGTGTTTGGTTTCCATGTTTCTCTGAATTATTTACTGAACATTAACTGGACATGACTGAACTCAGTCGGCTTCAAACAGCGTCTGAATTGCTCTCTTCTTTCATCCTCTATAATAACACTTCTGCCCATTTTTATATGAACAGCAGAGTGCAGAACCACGAACGTCTTCCAGGAGAGACGGTCTGAAAATGTGCTCTTTTGTTAACAATTGTGCCATTCATGGTGTTGAGACTGTACGAGCACACAGAGTTGCTGGACGGAGATCAGGGAGGCGGCATGCTCACACGAAAAGTTGTATAAATGCCACGATGCAGCCCGGTTGCACAGCAGGTCCTGAAATAATCACGAAATTTAATTCATTGATTCGTGTACGTGTACATGACTTTAACATTTTTTTTCAGAATAGTCAACAAGAAATCAATTCATATTTAATCCACTTAATTGTGAACCTGGAAGTATAAAGAGCCGTGGTTATTTGGCACGTAACTTCCGTATTTAAGTTACGGCACTTCCAGTGTCATTTCAACCCAAACCACCGTCTTTGTAAAGCTAACGGAACTTCCGTACTTAAGTTATGGCACTTTTCCTGAACCTAACTAAGTAGTTTTATTTTGAAAAGACTAGGGCGGAAATTGACACATGCGTCACGTGTTGTTGAATGTCATGCTGAGCGTCACGAAAAAAAAAGTGAAATTTGTGTCTATGTACACGAATCAAATAAATAAAATGATTTGACTTTTTCATGAGCTGCCGTGAGACTGTGTTGCGTGATAATGTGCAAGGCGTTTAGCGTGCAATAAGTACACCTTATACGCCATGTTGTTTGTACTGACTGCATTGTAAACTCATCCGCGTATAAATGCTACCATAAGAGTTAGTGACGTAGTATAAAAAGCAAGAAAGACCACTGATGGTGGGCGGGTCCAACAAACACAGGACTTTTAACCAGGAGATCCGTGTTTGAGCGGCGTTTTGTTTTGTAAGTTACATTTTTCATTGATGTTTGTGACGTGTTGACTTCTTACCAGCCGTCAGCTTCAGTAAACCTTTTCCAATTCATTTGAATGTCATTTCTATTGTCGCTATAACCTTTCCAGAATAAAGTCACGTTAAATAAAACTGATTGATATTCAAGGATGCCACAGCAGCAGCAGCAGCTTTAAAAATAAATCTTTCCCCCAACAAAAAAATAGACAGATAAAACTAATAATAAAACATCTGCGAGGCAGCGAGGATGTAAATCCAGGAAACAGAAGAAGGAACCAGCAACAACAGCAACCTGAAGAGATAAACTGAATTCGATCAGAGCTTCTATTAATTCAATTTTTTCTATTGTGTGTCTGTGTATGTGTGTGTGTGTGTGTGTGTGTGTGTACGTGTGTGTGTGTGCGTGTGTGTGAAAAATCAACACTTTGAAAACATGAATAATGTATGAAGACAGAGAGAAACATGCAGACGTGCTTCCAGATGTTAATCAGTCTGAGGAAACGAACACACGGAGGCAGATGTTTGATATGAAGTGTTACTGATGTCTGCAGCCTCAGCATTATCTCACTGTGTGAGTGTGTGTGTGTGTGTGTGTGTGTGTGTGTGTGCGTCAGAAACTGGGTTATGGTTATGATGAAAGATGCAGAAGGACAGAAAAGAAAAAAAAAATCACAAACACAAAAAGCATCTAGTTAGCAGAGTAGCTGTTCTTCTAGCTCTGTGAGGACCGGTTTGAGGTTTAGACCTTCAAGTCATGTTTGGATCACAGGGACGTTTCTGTCCAGTCATCACTTCCACTGCTCAGTGATGTCTCTACGCTTTAGATATCCAGCCCCATCTCATCGCCAGGGCGTCAAATACTACTGATGTTCTGTCACGGCCGTCGGCGTCTGATACCGACGCATCGAGGCACCCTTTAGTGACTGTATGGGACGCAACCAGGGTCTGAAGTTGGCACCCGCCACCCACCAAATGCGGGTAAATTGATGGCAGTGGTGGACAAAATCATCAGGGAGAACGCTAGGGATGTGAACAGAGAACCGTAGTTGTCTTATTCCCTGGCATCTCATGCCTCGGTGTCTATCGATTCATCTTATCGATGCTTTCCTAAGTTCCTAACGGTGCTTTACGCTTCCTGACATTTATATGACTTGTAAATCAAGCGTAAATTACCCATCACTACATTCCCCCCAACACATAGAAAAATGGTATTACAGTCCATCCGTGCATCACGCTGGTGCACAGTCCTACCCTGAGCACCACACAGATAGAAAATGAAGCCATAACCAGTTACCAGATATAGCAGACATGTGGCTATGACATCATAACGTAAGGTCACAGGTGTCAGCCTTCACTGCAGGCAAACCTCATGTGATCATTCACTTATGACTTTTTTAAGTACAAAGACAAAGTAATTGCTAATCATGCTGACGTAAATCATGTTCCCAAATAAGTAATTCCTGATCCGTCCTGTTTCCAGTCCAATATGAAAATGAATAGCCTATTAACGGAGGTGGATTTTGGTCGGTTTCAAAGCTGAATTTAAAAAAAAATACTGTTGATTTAAAGGTCCCATATCTCTTCATATATCATATATTTTGTATGGTTAATCTGAATGTGTGAAGTAACTAAAGCTGTCAGATAAATGTAGTGCAGTAAAAGGTATAATATTACCTCGGCAGAAGGAGTAGCAGAAAATGAAAAAGTAAAGCACAAGTACCTCAAATTGTTCTACAGTAGAGTAACTGAGTAAATAACCCAGAGCAAGTTGCTGATGAATTTATTAAAATCTAAAAGTGAATTCATTAAAATTTCTGAATTTGTTCATCAAAGTTCCTCAAAAATCCTCCAACTTTTATTTTTAACATGTTAACTTTTTTTGTATGATAAGCCCGCCCACGTCCGGCTTTAACTTCGTGTAAATTTATGCTAATAATAATAAAAACCTTAGTGCAGCAGAATCACTGTTTTATGTTCAGAATAAATATTCTTTAAACTCTGACTTTTTTTGGTGAATCCTTCAGATTTTTTTTTTATGAATCTGTATTTATTCTTTTATGGAGGTGACATCGACCCTGAATAACGATGAGTAATGAAAGTTATTAGAAAAGACATTTCAGCGACAGCAACCTCGGCCCCGCGTTGAGAAATATTACACACCGGAGATGGCGGCTGATAAATGTGCTAATGGTGTCATATTTTATGGAATATTCTTAATCGTCCTTCACCAACAAAGCTGACATTGCTCCGTCTTTTTTTTTCCCCTCCCGGGCCCTGACACCGCTCTTCAATCTTTCATGTCCTTAATAATATCTCTTTTTTCATCTGTCTTTTATATTTGATGGCGGCTGGTGAAAAAGGCGGCGGTGCTCTGTGAATGAGCAGCTCCGTTTTCAATCTGCTCCCGTTGACTTTGAAGCGATCTTTAGCCTTTTTGAAAAGTGGAAATGAAAGCAGAAAAATATATATAGATAGAAGGGAAATGAACAGAGTGTCAGACAGAGAGGCGAGGAGGTGGACGACACATCAGAATGAGTTTATTTGTGACACACAGCGAAATATTATGAAACACAAACACTTCATTTTACAGGTCCACATATTTCATGGTAATTAGGTGATAATTAGAAAGTAACCTTTTTGAAATTTCTACCTCAGAATTGATCAGAAATGACTTTTAGGCTCGAGGGAAGACCCCCAAAAGTGCTTTAGTTCTCAAGATACCCCTTACCGGAGGTAGAACAAAGCACAGCAATGTTTTTCATATTCTCTTAGTTCTCCTATATGTGAAATGTATCAAAATATTTGACTGCAAAAGTGGTTGAATTGACAGATATTGTGACACATCCTGTTACGTTCCCTTCCGTTTAAGGTCCAGGTGATGGAGGGAGTAATAAAATAAATTTGTAAACCTAGGAATGAGAGAAGCTGGCAACACGATTGTGTGCAAAATAATTATAAAATGTATTAACAAAAAGTATGATGAAAAATGTACAAACATCAACTGAGAACTGCTTTCTAACAGAAAGTGTGGGGTAAGTATACACTTAAATAAATATGGCAATAACCAATATTAAATCACTCAAATTAAAGCTACTGCTCAAAAGCTGCAGCGACAAACATCCCGGATGAGCCCCCATTTGTTACGTTCCCCTCCGTTTAAGATGGAGGGAGTAACAAAACAAATTTGTAAACCCCATAAATAAAAAAGTGCAGAATATGATGCACCGAATTTCATAATGCATGCTCTGATTGATCTCAAATTTGGTGTGACAGTGGGCAGGGAGTTCCTCAACATGTGTGAGGAACAGAATGTGAATATATCGATGCTTTGAGGAAATACATTACTACAAACACATAAGTACAACAAGCGGAAATATCAAATATGAAGGTTTATGATGAATGTATTCATTTATTTTTAGGAAGCTTTGGCTGGGATTGTCCCAGAAACACCAATCAGGGTTTGCTGTAATGGTGTGACTGTGCTTAATCCAGGAATATATGATATGTACAGGTATGGTCAATGGTCAATGGTCAATGTACGTATAATAATAATAACAATGTAATTATGTTCTAATAAACAGACCAGACAGTTTATTCTTCCTCTCTTTCTTATTTCTTCCTCCACATTATCATTCTTTCTCCTTCTCCTCTCATTTCTCTGTCTGTTTTTTTTTTTATTCCGAACCCTGGTTCTCCTCCTCCTCCTCTTCCTCCTGTCACAGTTGTTCTCTCTGTTCTTCTGATTGCTCCTGTTATCAGTCCGTCACATCTTTTCTCTTTTATTGCTTTACCTTCGTCTCATTCTCCTTGTGTCTCGGTTTCCTCTCTGGTGTTATTATTTTTCTTCTCCTCCTCCTCGACTCTCTCTCTCTCTCTCTCTCTCTCTCTTCATCTTCCATCTCTTGCCCCTCTCATTGTTTGTTCTTCAGTGTTAACTCTCTTTATTGCTCTGACATGTATTTATATTTGTTTTGCCGGGAAAAGAAAAGAAAAATAAAACAGTGAAGAGAACAAAGAGCCACGTTGATGGCGATGACAGCGTCAATAGTGGATGACGTCTGTCAGGAACAAATGCTGTTGTATCTGCAAGTTCATTCAGGTGAATCTCTGCATTCATAAATCTGAGTCATAAAACCTGGTCGAGGTCGAAGAGGAGGACGGACGTCTGATGTTCAAAGTGTCTGACTTTGACTTTGACACAACAGACTATTGTTCCAGCCTGTTCGCACTAAATAAATGGCATGTGAATGACAAGGTAATTTGTAACTCATTTTGCGTGCGTTAACTACGCCGTTCTTGCTTTTGGCGTGTCGAGTGCACGCCATGTATCCTGTACTGGCTGCAATACAAACACATCTGTGTAACTATACCAGTGATGTATAGAATAAAAGAGAGAGAGAGAGACTGCTGATGATGGTGGGAGGAGGGAGGTCGACGGATCCAACAAACACTGTCAACCAGGAGACCGCTGTTCGCGTCCCAGAGTCTTGTTGAGTCATTCTGAAGTTATGTTTGGGCTGTATTTTCCGTACTTCTGTTACGTTGTTTCCGTACATATTTTGCTTAGTTTACATACTTATTTTAAGCCCGAACGTGATGTTTTTACTGAACCTAACTAAGTGGTTTTGTTGACTAAACATAACTGTAGTGGCAGCTTGTTATAAACCATCCTCGCCACCGGACGTATAGCAGGACGTAAAGGGTTCTGACTCGTAGAATCTAAAATGTCGATCAAGTTTATAAAATCAATTGACAATTTATCGCTCTTCAATTCACATACATTTTCATCACTTCCCTTTTCTTCAGGTATTTTGGCCACTTTCCTTAAATGATAAATGGTGATTTGGTGTTGTGAATGATGAATGATGAATGTGTAAGATGGTGAAAACAATTATGAAGCATGGCTCTGTTTTCATCACACGACTGTTTTAGTCAAATCGGCTTTAAAGTAATCAAATCACATGATAATTTATCTCTCCATTTTCCATTTCACATCCATTTTCATCAGTTCATTTTTGTTACTTCCACCCCCTATGCCCCGGAGCAGATGGTGCTTCATTCACTCAAAACAACACCGTAGATGACGTTTGTCACCACGACGTCACCGTGTAAATATCTAGTGATATAAAAACAACATTTGGTTTGTTGTTCTGCTGACGAGGCGTCACATCAAATTGCGTGTTGTTGTTTAGTTTGGAGAATTTATTTATGAAGAAGTGTGATTAAATCTTTTTCATTCATGTCTTCTGTTTTCTCCTCCTCCTCCCTCACTGTCTCTCTTTCACTCACTTTATTTTCCTCCTCTTTGTCTCCGTAAATCACTCTTTATTTCTCTTTCACATCCTCCCACATCCCTCTTTTTCTTCTCTTGTTCTTCATATTCGTCTCTCTTCTATCTTCCTCCTCTCCGTCCTCTCTTTCATCCTCCACATCCCTGTTTCCTCGCTGTATCCCTCCCTGTCTCTCTCCATCCATTCCATTCCTGTGCCGACAGTTAATTGACATTCAGCTTGTGTTTGGGCTAAATTGAATGTCTCTGTCCATTACACTGAGTGCCAAGCAGCGACTTGACGAGGCGACAAACCAATTACAGCTCTCAGACAGGCCGTGAGACATCCGTCTGTCCAACGCTCCGTCTGTCTGTCTGTCTGTCTCTTTATTTACATTTTAAACTGTCTCCTGAATGACCCTGGATCAGTTTTAATTAGCAGGTTATTGAAATCAAACAAAATACAGAAAGAAAAGCAAAACGCTAAAGAGAAGAGCAGGAGAGGAGGAGAGGAGGAGAGGAGAGGAGGAGGAGAGGCTCTGATGTCGTATCAGTTTAGAAAAACGATGGAAAACAGAAAAAAAACACAAAGGACGGAGATGAAGGTGGAGGATGAAAAGATAAATGGACTGATGGAAGGAGAGAGTGATGAAACTGCTGACCGTGAGAGAGGTCGACAACATGTAATGAGATTACAGTAATCTGAGTATCAGGGCCACTGACATTTTCAGCATAAAGTCATATTTTAGAGGTATTTAGGGCAACATCGCCCCTACTGAAACTGTAGGAATTATTATTAAGTTGTTAAACTTTGCACACTCATCAGACGTGGTGTAAAATACGTTGTTTTAAGGGTCTCAGGCTTGTAAAATGGCTAACGCCCCCTAGAAAGTCTGAAAAATTGAGCCCCTCATTCAGGTTTCATCTACATGTATGAAATTTGGTAGATGGGTGTAACATGTGGACACGCACAAAAAAGCCTCTCGGAGGTATACCCAATACCCAACAGGAAGTCAGCCAAAAACAAAAAAGGTGACGGTCAAAAACCAAGATGGTGATGGCCAAAAACAAAGATGCTGCTTACATAGACAATGAATGGGAAGCAAGGGAAAGGACGGAGACTGTGGACATGTACCGTGAAAGAGACACATTGGGGTGGGAGGGGAGGTGGATGGGTCCAACAAACACAAGGCTTTCATCCAGGAGACCACTGTAACTGTCCTGTGATTTAAGTTTCACTTTGATGTTCCAATCAGCTGTTTGTTGGTGTCCCTTGTTCACAACGTTTAGTTTCATTTTCACTTTACAAACGTAGCAGTCTAAAAACCGACCACAAAGTGTGAGAAAGCGGCAGCATGTGATGAGTTGGGATGAGACCGTGTTGGAGAGGTCGACCACAGCAGACTGACTGAGGAGGAGAGAACACGGGAGCCTTTTAACCTGCAGCTGTCAGACTGTTGGAGCCAATCAGCTCCCTGGAATCACCTGGACGCTCTTTCATCCAATCAGCCAATCAGAGAGGCTCACCTGCAGCTCGTTACACACAGAGAAACAGCTGGTTCACGGAGTAGCGTGTTCCTGCAACAGAGGAAGCTGTTATTTCAGAACCGCAGTCCGAGTAGCTCATGTGTAGGATCCAGAGCTTTTCTTTAATACTCTTTGTTTTACCATTTTCATTAAGTTTAAATAATCTAAATACTTAAACTGTGCTGACTGCCTGTGAATGTTAACATGTTATTTCTATTCGGTTTTCTTGCATCTCTCTGTCTCTCAGGAGTCGGTGAGGCCTTTAGCGGTTCTGTCGTCCTCTGCTGTACAAACAGGGAGGAAGTTTGCAAAGGTTAAGTTACGTAAAGGTTAAGGTTTCCGTGTTGGCGGCATGTCATTTAAATACGTGCAACCAATGCATTAAGTCGTGTTGTGGTCATTTCACGCCTACCTAGAAATACTGTCCTGAAACTGCAGCCTCCTCTATTGCAGGAACATAATATTGGGTTCAAGGCTCTCCAACATGTCCTCTCACCCAGTGCATGCTGGGAACAGTATGAATGAATGAATGTACCCAGCAGTAGTGAGATAATGTTTATTTATTAATGCACCAATTCATCATCAAATAATGTTCATGTTCATGACGTTACAGGAGTTGATTCACTGCATTAAAACAGACGTTAGAAACTAAATATTGAATAATTTACAGGTCCCCCCCCCACTCCTCCTCCTCCTCACCCTCCTCCCGTCTTTGTCTCCTATAAATTTTAGCCGGCGGTAAAGGGCGAGTTAATGGAGAGGTTTATAGCACGCAGTAAAACCAGCTCATCTCTCTCTCTTTATCTTTTTCTCTCCATTTCATCCACGATGCCGTCGTCATGATCCGTCTCCTTCCCTTCATCCTTCTCTCTCTCTCTCCATCTTTATCTCCCTCACTTCACTGCTCTTTGAATCTTCCCTTCATCGTCCCTCCATTTCTTCTGGTCTGCGTCTCTTTTTCCTGGTTTGGGTCTTTTAATTTCCAATGAAGGAAAACACACAAGGATATTTGAGGTCTTACAGCTTTGTTCCTGTTTCAACACGACAATGTCTCCAGAACTAAAAAGAAATGGCTTTCCCAGTTTGATGTGGAAGAA
>CAKAOI010039956.1:0-25548 GCA_916701655.1 Sebastiscus albofasciatus
GTCGGAGACGATAACGCTTCTCTCTGCGGAGCCCCGTCACTTCACAAGACACGGGAAACCTCTGTTGGTCTGGAGGAGCTGCAGCAGTTATTTCTGTACAAACGTCCACTGTACATTCACTAGATATTCTCAGAGCTAAACTAACTCTTCTGCAGTGTGGAGTGTGCACGCATGCACGTGAGAATGGAGCGAAAGAGAACGAGCGTGGTGTGTGAGTGAAGGCAAGCAGGCAGAGGAGCAGAGGAGCAGAGTACAGCAGAGACTCCGGTCCTGGAGACCAAAGCTACGGTCTCCCCCGCGTCCTCCGACCGCGGCCAACACTGTTTAACAGACGGACTTCACTAGATACAACCAAGAGGTTTTGGAGTTTCCGTGTAGTTTGTGTTGGAGTCTGAGTCTGAACAGTGTAGAGTGTCCCAAAGTCAAATATATTGTCATTGTCAGGAATTATTACATTTTATCCAGCAACCCAAAAAGCAAAGAGCCATGTCCAGCTCTGCTTTTCCTCATACTTTACAGCATGTGTAGTGTTTACCACTCTGTATTTAAATGTGAGGGTGCAGGTCATATCCACGCTGACCCTCAGGCGTTTTCTACTTTCTCGGCTCGCTGCGATCAGCTAACGTTTGTTTTGGTTGATGGATACGGAACGGATATGACGTCACGTTACTCAGACCACAACAATAAAAGCGGTAACTTCCTTCTACCTCCGCGTAGACTCAAATGAAGCAAATATATCGATTCTTGCATTTTAAAAAAATTGATTTTAGAATCACAAAATCGATTAAATTGTATAGCCGTTAACAAAAGAAAAAAAACACAATACATAGGTGAATCGATTTTTTCCCCCAACCCTAGTGACTTGGTATTTTTCAAACTGGATCCTATTTTTTGTCTGTTTTTGTTATTGTATCTGAATGAGTAATGGCGAGAACAATTTCTGAAATTTGTTGTTGTGTCTAACCAAGTCTCGCTCAAGTAGAAGTCTCGTTCTGAAATCTGAAATTGCAAGAGGTGACTTGTTGCCGGAAGACAACGATGGAAACGTGAGTGAGAGTTGGAGAGAGGAGTGCCAGCTGGGAAGAGTTTGCTTAGCAGCTTAGTGCTATCTAAAAGATTTTCAATGTCATGGCTGAATATTTAGAAGATTTCAACAATGCGGATGCACGCCGCACCGTGGACAAAGGGTTCGTTGCGCCGTTTCTCCCCGCCGGGGGCAGCCCCCCTGCTCCGAGCGGGGTCGGGCGCACCACCGTAAAGTCATATTGGTGCCGTAGTATCGGAGCCGTTTTGCGAGTACGAGTATGAGTACATGAGCACAGTATCGAACCCGATTCCCGATACTGGTATCGATACATCCCTAGTATTCAATAACTACCAAGGTTTACATCGCAGCCCGTTTCGCAGCTGCAGCGCTCTGGCTCATTGCTGGACCAAATTTCCAAACTTGTTCTCCCCCATTAGACACAAAAACAACATGGTTGAAAAATACCAAAGTTACCCTTTAATGTATTTCTTATTTAATGCTTCCGTGTGTTACGTAAAGCACTTTGACTCGCCTTTGGGTATTAAATGTGTTCAATAAATAAACCATTGTCCATTGCAGTTTAATTGAGGTATAACATGTAGAGCTATGCCAGAGAAAGCAATCTCCATGTGCACAGCTGATTTTAATGGATGGTGATTGATTCAGTAGGTAGGCCTGAGAGGTTAATAAGATTAACAATGAAGTTATTGTACATTTGATGAAAGCTTAGGCCAGAATGTCCACACTACCCCGTGTATCATTTGATAAAAGAATACTATTTCAGTGTGTTGAAGCTGGGTTTCCTCTGGTGTGAACACCACTCTGCTTCTTCTGATGTTCACACACTGATCCTCTGAGGATTTGAACAAGAAATAGTTCAGTATTATCATTATTTTTCTAGGCCTGAGCCAATTCCACTTCTTCTCTATTGCTGTTAAGCATGAGTGTTTACGTACACACACACACACACAAATATGAGTATGCACACATAAGTTGTACGCACACACTTCTTTACAAATGCACAAGCATTATTTCTTTATCACTCACACACACACACACACACACCTACAGTCTCCCCATATCCAGAGTGCTAATTATAGCTTAGTTGCCCATTAATCAGCGACAGCTGTAATTATACTAATTCCAGTGTGTAATCTGATCAAGGTGAGGAAGATCAAATCACAGCCTTTCTCTCCTGCTAGGCTTTGAGGGGGTTTCAGTAATGGTGGCGACAGCAGTGAGGTTGTAAAGGAAATTGGTTTAGACCAAAACAATCTGATTCGACTCGGTATGGTGGCTGATTAGTGGGGCAAAGTACAAGCATGTGTGTAAGTAAAGCTATCTCTGTTGTCTGCAGGCCATTACTGCTGCTGAATTGCTTTTATTAATTTAACAGTGCCTATATTGTTAGAATCGAACGCAACCTACGAGGAGTGGTCGGCTACCTGCGGTTCCACGGCGCATACAGTGAACAGTATGTAGTCATCCACCAATGTCTGGCTAGGCTTTGTGTATTTTTGTGTTCATTGTCTACTGGAAAACAGATTTATGATTTGCTTCAACAACCAGGAGGTTCCTGCGTTTTATTCAAAATATAAACTGTATTTCAGGCATTTTCAGCATTTTTCAGTCATATTTTGTTCTTACCTATTCTACAAATATATGTATATATGTATTATTGTAAATCAATCAACAACACAAAACAATGACAGATATTGTCCAGAAACCCTCACAGGTACTGCATTTAGCATAAAACAATATGCTCACATCATAACATGTCAAACTGCAGCCCAACAGGCAACAACAGCTGTCAGTGTGTCAGTGTGCTGACTTGACTATGACTTGCCCCAAACTGTATGTGATTATCATAAAGTGGGCATGTCTGTAAAGGGGAGACTCGTTGGTACCCATAGAACCCATTTACATTCACACATCTGGAGGTCAGAGGTCAAGGGACCCCTTTGAAAATGGACATGCCAGTTTCTCCTCACCAAAATTTAGCGTAACTTTAAAGCGTTATTTAACCTCCTTCGTGACAAGCTAGTATGACATGGTTGGTACCGATGGATTCATCAGGTTTTCTAGTTCAGTATGATACATGTATCTTCACTCTAAAACTGAGCACGCTACAACCTAAAAGTCACAAGTTGCATTAAAGAAATTAGTGGCATTAAAACGAATTTGCACTAATGCGTTAACGCATTAACTTTGACAGCCCTACACTTAAAAGGGACTGTTTGTAACTTCTTACACATATAAATCAATCCGGGTCGGTGTCCCATGCGCGCTCGCGTGTGGCTACGCTGTTCAGACTCAGACTCCAACACAAACTACAGTGAAGCACCAAAACCGCAAAGTTGTATCTAGTGAAGCCCGTCTGTTAAACAGTGTTGGCCGCGGTCGGAGCGGTTGTTAGCTTTGGTCTCCAGGACCGGAGTCTCTGCTGTACTCTGCTCCTCTGTCTGCCTGCCTTCACTCACAGCTCACTCCAAATCACATGCATGCACACACTCCACACTGCAGAAGAGTTAGTTTATCTCTGAGAATATCTAGTGAATGTTCAGTGGATGTTTGTACAGAAATAACTGCCGCAGCTCCTCCAGACCAACAGAGGTTTCCCGTGACTTGTGAAGTGACGGGGCTCCGCAGAGAGAAACGTTATCGTCTCCGACCGGGTGCCCGTGTCTCCCTCCGGCCACGGTCGGGAGGCTGAAGCAGGAAAAGCCAACACTAGGATCAGCATTGATTCATGGAGAGACCTTGGTCTGGTCAGCTAACATTACTGCCAAGCAGCTGAAATATAAAGTGATATTGTGCTTTTAGCTGACGTGTGTCTCCTCACTGTGTTGATGGATGTTCGCTCACATTCAGGTAGCGCGTGCACACGGGCGAGCACGAGCAACAGGACGCTGACTTTTGTTGACTTAACGGCCACAGGTTTCGCTGTTAACAAGAAATTTCTGATTCTTGAAAACAGTCCCTTTAATCAAACAAAGAGTTGCTATGCTACTGGAAGTTTGTATTTTAAGTGGGGTGCAATGCCAGTATCTCCAGTAGCTCGTCTTTCTAATGTTTTGTGTAGGATTTCTATTAGATTGCAGGATGGTGGATAGTGTCAAGTGGAGGCAAACATTAAACACGAGTGAATATCCTTATTAAAAAAAATAGTCAAAAAAAAAGAATTGATGCTGATCTGACAGTGACGAGCCTGACAGGAATGATCCGTTTTTACCTGTAGGAAGATAATAAGATATTTCTCACTCTGTTATATGGTCTGTGTTAGTGGAGAGGCTGTTTGCTAATATTCAGTGAATATATATGCATTTCTGTGCACGATTTTTCAAACGTGTGTGGGTGCAGCTCTTTATCTGTGTGCCTTTGTGTAATTATAGTCTGACTTTGGTGTCAGATCAAACGGTCTGATCTGAGGTAGGCTCATCTGTAATCATCTTGCCAAGCTGGGGTTAATTGGCGTCAACACGTTCTGTTGAAAGTCCATATATGTGTGTGTGTGTGCGTGTTTATTATTGTAATACAGAGCAGCTTGAGTCTACACTGAATGAAAGAAAAGAAGACGACGTATTAGGGATGTCCCGATCACGTTTCAGATCTAAGTCCTTGAATAATTGGGCATCTGCAAATACAGAGGCTGATCAAATACATATATTAACCTAAATGTTTAAACATGTATCTCACACATTGACATAACAGCTAGAACTTCTGAATTTAGCCCACCTTACTTACAACGAGCTATTTGATCCTAATACTGGAGGTCTAGAGAAACACTTAATCCGCTCACAGTTGTACAACGGTGTTACCACACACTGTATATAAGAAGTGGACGTAGTCACCGTGACGTCAACCGTTGGTTTGTGGACTGCCGTTTTGAAGCATCGAGTTTGTACTGCATTTTGGCCATCGCCATTTTGGTAATTGGCCGTCACCATCTTGTTTTTTTGCAACCAGAAGTGACACGAGGGTGGAGCTAAGTACAACTGAACGCTGAATTAGACATTTTCAGGCCAAAAAGGTTATAATTAACTTTCATGAACTGAAAACACACTGTGGTAACGACCTATCACAAGGTAGCCCCGCCCTAAAGCATCCCCTGCTTTATGGTCTATTTGATTCTGAATGGGACCGTAATTTACTAAATGAACATCCTGCTGTATTGAAGAAGACTTGAAACTAGAGATTGAGACCATAAACTCATGTTTACAATGTTTACTGAGGGAATAAATCAAGAGAGAAGTAGGGTCATTTTCTCATAGACTTCTATACAATCAGACTTCTTTTTGCAACCAGAGGAGTCGCCCCCTGCTGGCTGTTAGAAAGGATGTAGGTTTAAGGCACTTCAGCATTGGCTTCACTTCTCAGACCTGGAGGCAGCCCACTGGGTGTTACAGAGGGATGCTTTTTTTTGCCTCATAAACATTTGTTCGCTGAGTACAGAGAGCACAAAAAAAACCCCGATAACAGCCAAGTTGCTGCCTGCTACGTCTTTTAACTGGTGAAAGTGACGGTCAGCAGTGGCTAAAAATGAGAAGCTGACTGACTGTGTGAAGTGTGAATAAAAGTGAAACCAAAATATGTTTCACATTCACAAATTCTAATTTTCACTCTCATATGGAAGTGAAATCCCTGCAGTGTAACGGTAGCTTCTGATACACTCTATAGTTATAAGCTAATGTAGTAGTGATAAGTTAGTCAGTATGTTAGTAAGGTAGTTAGCCGGGCTAATGGTTTGCTCACATTAGAGTATAAACACACTATTTAATCAATTGCTTGCATTTTGCTGTAAGTTAAGCAACTGCTTTAACTGTAGTTGTGGTTTTTAAAAAGATGATAAAATACACCACCCTCCAAACTCTACATATAGCCTGTGCTATGGCCCCTGATTTGTTTGAGGTTTGATATCATTCTGTAGCTTCACAGTGGTGTTCCTTATGTTTTCAAATCCGAACATTCAAATTTTGGTCAAAGTACTTATGTTTTACTGTCAAGATGTTATTTTCCCAAGCCCTTCTAAAAACCTTTTTCCCACGTGACCTGACGTAGTTTCTGCATGATGACACTGCTACTAAGTACAGCTATATATACAGCCTCACAGTCAGTGTATTAACGTTACATACAGTATGCTAGATAGCGGTCGGCATGCTCCAAGTTAGGAGAGGCAGACAGGAGTACCGGCACGGAAGCTAAGTAATGTACTGCTGTGGACGCCACGTTAGTTTGTGAGTTAGAAAGTCACACAACAGCACAAACAAACTAACCGATCAATGCAGCGGTAGACCGGCAACTCCCGTGTTCTGCGAGGTAGAATGAGTCCGGTGTCTGTTCGGTGAGCCTGGTCTTGAAGACCGTGATATAACGGCTTCAGTCCCCTGACAGAAAGAGCTGTCTGATGTCTGATGGCAAGGTAAAGCAGTGAAATATTCTAAATAACAGCGTACACTTAAACTGACATTGATATTTTTAGGTGGCTAAAAATATGTTTTCCTGCTGCTCCCTTCCGCAGCCGCTGAAGCCGTTATATCGTGGTCTTCAAGACCAGACTCAATTCACAAAAAATCAGAACGCGGGAGTATACGTACAACCACAATTCAAAAAATCTGAACTAACCTTTCAGTTATTTCCAAACTTAGCACAGCTAACTTTGATTCAGCTAGCTGTTAGCGTTCACATTATTCACAGCTTGCTTTGGAAACCAACGTCACTGCTTTTTGCAACGGCTGAGTAGGCGTTTCCATTTGAAAAAAAAACCCGGAACAGACAACCCGGCCTTTAATATTGGCACAGTATTAGTCAGATGACATACTGAAAATGCCACAAATGTATAATCATACTCATATTATGTACACAACATGTCAGCAGCGAGGGTCATCATTTATCCCAAAAGTACACAGGACTGATGTTACAGTAAAGATACATAAACACAACCCCGACATCGTAGTAATAAGACGTTTAATCACTCATCCAGATGCACCGAGTCCCATCTGCAGTTTGTACAGTGCAAAACAGATGTCACCGAGACAGTAAGCAGACTCACTCTGCTGGGCCGAATCTACGCTATCAGAGATTAGCAGCCTCTGCTACGGCTTCGCCTAAATGACTACATTGTTTTCACATCTGGTCGCCACTTCCACGTCCAGGTTCCCAAAACAAATGTGGACTTTTGATACGGGATCCATCCGTCTCCTGTCTGGTCACAGGCAGCGGTGGATGGAAACCAGTGTCCGTGTGCCATGTACTTTTGTATGGCAGCTAGCGAGGGTAAAAAAGAACTGAGAGAGAGTGAGTGAGAAACAGATCAACAGAGTGTGGGTGCCAAGTGTGAAAGAACGCAGGTACCCTCCAGATGGAATCCTCACATAGAGATACATGCTAATCAGTGTGATACAGTGTTGTGAAGCACTCTGGCTACTGGATCACAGTGAACATATGGTGTCGGAGCATCTGAAGAGAGAATTACAGTAACATAATTCTATTAAAACAGAACGTGAGATCTATTTTTATGATATTTAAGAATGGTTATGATCCACATTACATGACTGTGGTCTGCTCGCCAGAAAAGAGTGAAAATCAGCAGCTCTCCAAAGGCAACATGAGAAGGGAAATGATTTAGGAGTTTGAGAATGTGAAAAAAAGAGGATGATGTTAGAGGGAACTTTTGAACAGAAGCCAAATTAAGGCATTCATGTCCCTTTTCTAGCAATAAAACTAATACCATTGCAGCATTGCTTCCTCGTTTAAACCTTCTTTTTGGATTTTTGGTGATCACATATCAGCTCAATCGACTAATACACACTTCACAAGCTGCTCTGAGGAACGGTAAAAGCATCACCTTCATTCTTCTATACTTGAGGGCAACGCTTGGGACTCGTGGGGAAATTTTTTAGAGTCTACCAATTTGTCATGCTAGCTGAACAATGGAGACCACACTCACTTTCTGTTTGTAATTTGGGAACCTAAAAAACAAAAAAGCACGACCATCTGTTACATCTGGTCGATGCCAGACGAGTCAGAGCACCCGGTGTGGGACAGAGGTTTTCAAACTTTGAAGGGAGAGAGAGACGTGAGGCAAGATAATGTTCTGGAAATAACTAAGGAAGTTAGTTATTGTACACGCAGCTCATACAGGAAATAAGGTACTTTAAAACCCTCTGTTTAACTCTAATAAAGGAATATCTTATCTTGTCTTATCTTAGCGCGTGTTTACACCAACTTCAAAATCTAAAATCGTTCTCAAACTCAGTCAAATCTGAACACACAAAAATGATACACATGTTTTTTTATTCAACGTCACTGATCCATCCATCTATCCATGGACACCATTATCTCTGTCTATAAATCTGCAGGGCGATGAGAGACCCCTCCGCTTTGCGTCGGGGTGCAGCATCACCCTGTCGGGGATTCTTTCACAACAATGACCGGTCGCTGTACATTATCCCTTACTTATTTCATTATTTGAATCATTGCAGGCGGCTGGAACTCAATAAATGCTTCAGAAAATAGAACCCTAAGCAACGTGGAGAGCAACGGTCTTTCACTGATGTGGGTCAGTCCAACAGGTTTGCTATCAAAATTTCAACAGAACCTCCATATTACTGTCCAGAGGGGTTAGCTCAGGTATTAAATATAGAAGCTGAGGATTTCTCAGGTGCAGTATTTTAAAATGATCCCAGCTTGAAATGCTTGAACTAAAATGAGACACTGAAATTAGCCTAAAATGATAGCAATGCACCTGGCTGCTGCTGATGGAGCAAAACCTTGGTAATGTAGCTCCGTGTACAGTAAATGTGTGTCTTCAGAAGAGAAAACAGTAGAAATTAACTTGATTCCAGCGACATACAGTAGCAGACCTCGTCTCAGCTTCATACATAAACCAGCTCCTATTGTGATAGCACACACAACACACAATTCTGAATTATACGTCCTAGCTGTGGGACCAAAAGGTCACCCCTTCCAGCAGTTCCCATTTCACTGGTGCACTGCTTAGATGTGCAAAAAAAAAAAATCTGTTCTCATGACACCAATGAAATATTGCTGGCCTAGTTTCTGGTGGTATAAAGATTAAATCATCTGAGGCGGCAGCCTTTTGTAGCAGCAACAAGAGGTAGAGTGCTGCAGGAATGAGTCCTAAAACCTGGAAATGAGTTAGCATTTTAGCACTTCCGGTTCCCTCGTCTGGAAGTTAATGAGGTTTTCTGAATAGGCTTTTAGTAGAGCTGTCAAAGTTAACGTAATAATAACACGCAAATTCCTATTAAAGCCACTCATTTCTTTAAGGCATTAACACAATCTATCTTTTGGAGGTTGTCGAGGGCTCATTTTTGAAGCTAGAGTGAAGGTAACATATGAACATATGAAACTAATATGATACCAACCACGTCGTACTAGCTGGTCAAGAGGGAGGTTAAATAACGCTCCAACTGTACGTTGAACTTTGGCGAGGAAAAACTGTCATGGCCACTTTCAAGTGGGTCCCCTTGACCTCTGACCTCAAGATCAGTGAATGTAAATGGGTTCTATGGGTACCCACGAGTCTCCCCTTTACAGACATGCCCACTTTATGATAATCACAGGCAGTTTGGGGCAAGTAGTAGTTAATTGATTTCCAATAATAAATATATACATATAGTGCATAAAGCAGCATATTCGCCCACCCCCATGTCGATAAGAGTATTTAATACTTGACAAATCTCCCTTTAAGGTACATTTTGAACAGATAAAATAGTGTGATTAATTTGCAATTAATCATGATTAACTATGGACAATCATGCAACTAATTGCGATTAAATATATTAATCGATTGACAGCCCTAGTTTGTAGTTAGATGCCAGAAATAAGGTCTGTGGTGAAAATAAGCTTGAGAGATTTTAACGTTTTGTTCTATGACATAAAATATAACAGTAAATATCCAAATCGTTAATTTTTAAGTTTTTGCGTGTCTTAAAAAAAGCAGTTGCTAACAAGTGGCTAAATGAGACTACTAAACGTCATCACGCCGACTCGTCCTCCTTTATATTCTCGCTGTGTATACTCACACTCATGCAACCGTGGTGTAGTTCGTTTATAGCCTAACGTTAGCTTGTTACTTCTGCCGATTGCATTCACGCTTCAAAAATTCATAAAAGTGGTGTTCATTTGTGAAGATTATTTCACAGAACAAAACGTTTAAGTATCATCAATGTTTGTTTGCCACAGAGCTGATTTTCTTGAATAATCCAAAACCCAATGGAACAATCCCGTTGGCTTTTTGTCAAGGGAACCAGGGCGATGCTAACTCTACAACCAATAGCTCTGCGGTGGATTTATAAAGTGGATGCTCTAAATGTTCAAAAGTACCACAGAAACTGTTGAGCATTTCTCAGATTTCCTCTCCAGATTTCCCCAGCTCGTCCAGGTATTCAGAATTTGCAGAATTCTCTCTAACCGAAAATGTGAAAAAATCTGCCTCGTCTTTATAAATATATAAAAATATAATGAAGTGCCACAAGCTTGTCAAATGCCTGTCTCACTCTACTACCCAGCAGCAAGAGAGCACACTGTGAGTGGTGGCTATCTTGCAAACACTGCACTAAATATTCATTACAATAATGGAAGGCAGTTGGAAGCAGGAGGCAGGATGCCACGACGTGTTGCGTTTCAAACCGCGCAGGCTACATGAACGCCGCCGCCGTAAACACACACAAATGTCAGTGCACACAGAGAACAGGACATTGGCTAAAAAATTCAGCATAACAACTAATGGAAATTAACAGCAGGTTTGGCTCACACGTCGACATGCAAAGGGATGTTTCTGCAGTTTGATGATGTAAGCGAACATCTTGCATTGCCAAATGCAAAATATGTGTTGTGTGTGTGTGTGTGTGTGTGTGTGTGTGTGTGTGTGTGTGAGAGTTTGGGGCTGATACAGAAGCTAATGCTGGTCTATGGTTTAAGGGTGTCTGCTCTCCTACAGGAGTGGACGAGTGGACAGAGCTGACAACACTGTTTAAAGACACCGTGGCGCCATCACCTGAGCGCCACTGGGCACGGGCCCCCATGTAGCAGCCTGCGGTGATCAGAATCATCTCAAGGTGGCCCTCCTTCTCTACCTGACAGTTTCTTCCCCCTAGCGCCCAGCAGGAAAAACGGAGACTATTTAAGAGGAGTGCAAGGAGGGCGATAAATGTCTCCTCTTGTCAATAACACCACCGGGGTCTGAGCCCGTCCCTGGCTCTCCATGTGCCTTAAAACCCTGACAGCTCGCCCTGGGGTCCCGGCCGCTCTTCTGTCTTTCAGAGGTTGTCGCGGTCTGAGTTTTCAAGCTAGAGAGAAGAATACTGGTATCATATGAAACTAGAATCCATTGGTTCCAACTATGTTGTGTTAGCTTGTCGGGAAGATCGCTAAATAACACTACGGAGTTACACTAAATTTTTGGGAGGAAAGCTGGTACAGCGATTTTCAAAGGGGTCCCTTGACCTCTGACCTCAAGATATGTGAATGAAAATAGGTTCTATGGGTACCCACGAATAAATGTGTTATTTTCACCTATACTGTATTGTACTGAATTTGAATATTTCTGCATATTAGGGGTCCCTTAACAGTCTTGGAATTGCATAAATGTGGTATCACTGTGTGTGAGGAGTCACTGAGACTCTTGTGGATCCAATGAGCTCAACTGTATTCATGTGCGATGATGTTAGTCCCCATAGGAGACATTTCATTGTAGTGAGACCATTTTTTTTTAAACTTGACCTCCGTGTATAAAATGACCTTGTGGTGACCTTTAGGATAATCACGGCCTCATGAAACTTTACAGCCACAAACTAGAGACCTAGAGCATTCAGAGGATGGATGGATCAGACTAGAGACCTAGAGCATTCAGAGGATGGATGGATCAGACTAGAGACCTAGAGCATTCAGAGGATGGATGGCTCTACCTAGAGACTAGATTGACAATAAGGGGGTTTCTGAGCAGTTTACACAACACAAGTGCTCGCCACCCAATTGCCAATTCTTGCAGAAATCTCTAAATGTTTTGATACCAAATCACAGCATGGCTTTTTCTATGGAGTTCATCAAGGTCTTGGTGTCTTAATGTGGTATTTTGAAGGGATTATTGATTATTTGTATTAATTCTCAAGTGGTAAAAAATGGTTATATTTAGCACCATATCTGTGTAACAAATGGTATCAACCTCAAAATTGCTGCAACAACTTATAAGACATAATGTAGCATGGGGATGACCATCACAAACATATATCATGTTCTACGCACTTATACACTTTCACAATTGATTTAACTTGATTAATTAATTTACTAATTATTTTTGTATTTCTTATTTATGACTAGAACAACTTGACACTCAGTGCTGAGCTGCATCTCAAATTAATCTTCAGGTTCCAGCTTTCAGATGATGTACACCACTTCTATGTGACATCTACTGTTGACCTGCTATCTCCCCCTGAACTTCCCCTGTCCCCCACCCCTACACCTCTAAAAAAGAGGGCGGGATGGAAAGGGGTTGAAAAAAAAAATGGAAAAATAAGATCTGAAGGGTACTCGAGGTATTTCTTAACGGTGAGGGACTTGTGAGTGACAAAATACATGAAAAATTGTCAAACTCGATGCAGAAGAGGTCAAGATATCCTGACTTTTAGTCCCCTAGCTCAAGCTCCAAAAACTCTAGATCCTACACTTCCCACAATGCAACTCTATAGCGTCTGTTGCATACCCTCCGTATCTGATAAACCCAGACGTCCAAACTCTACACTAACAGTTAACAAAGGCTTTCAGTTCAATTCTAAAATCTCCAGCCCATGCCGAGTTAAACCTGATGACATCACTATGACATCATGGCAGGGTATCTTTTTTTTTTTCCAGACTTTAGAAGGCTCCTCTAGAGCCACGGAGGATATTATACAACCATTTTCACAGGCCGAGTAGTACTCCAAGTGATGAGTAAACAGATCTTTGTCTTGATATGAGTGAATGAGTCACCGCGACAACACGGGGACACGGATACATACTGTATGCACCATACATAAATGTATTCCTATGCCCTATAATTAATCACCCTTACACAACAGAGCAAGGGGCTTTGAGATTCAATCGAATGGGGGTAAGTGGAGGAGACAGGCAAAGAGAGACAAAAAAGAGATGGAGGAAGAGTCCAGGATCCCCTGATATTTGAGCCAGTCTAAAAATAGCCACGCTGGAGCAGAGATATGAATTGTACTCCTCAAAGTCCTCAGACAACAAAAGGAAGAAAAAGAGAGCCACAAACTGCAAATATTCACGTCACTACGTACAGGTGAACCCCAGTAGGGGTGATGGGAGCTGGCACCAGGTGCCTTGTATAAGTTACACCCCTGTTTATGAACTCTGTCTCGTACTGAATATGAACCCTCTTCATGTCTGAGTGATTGGTAACCTTACTCCTCATTTGGCTCATCTGTCACTGGAGTAACTCCGGGGTTGAAAGAGTCATGTGGTCGGCACACTGCAGCTTAGGCACAATACTGAATATGTTTTGCTTATGAGATACCGACGGCTCTCTGTTGACACTAGACTGTTATCAAAGAGGACAGCCGAGAACAGGCCGTCCTGCTGTCAAGTGTGCACAGTATCATCTGAAACATTGACTATGTTTACATGCACAAAAATATTAAAATGTGTTGCCCTTATCCCAAAAAAGACAATATTTCTACTAAGATGTAGCTAATGAAAATGAATATTCCACTAATATACATGCAGCTGTGGATACTCTGATTAATGTAACCGGTGGCGGACTTGTTTGACCGTGCAAACGCAGCCTCCCTCTTTCATTCCTTCAACCATCTTCTGGAAAAGGTTGGCGTTGCGATTACGGATGTTAAAGGTCCCATATTTTAAAAAGTGAGATTTTCATGTCTTTTAAATTATAGAGCAGGTTTAAGTGATATATAAATACTGTGAAAGTATCAAACACTCAATCCATAGAGAACTACACACAGCCCGTATTCAGAAACTCTGCATTTGAAACAAGCCGTTAGAATTTCTGTCCATTTGTGATGTCACAAATCTTCAATATTTAGACCATTTCACAGTTTTAAACATAAACATTCTAAATTGGTCCCAGTTTATTTCCTGTTGCAGTGTATGTGAATGACATCAGCTGACAGGATATAAACATGGACCCAAGCTGTTGCCTAGCAACGCAATTCTGTTGCCATTCTGTTGAAATGTGCTAAAATGGAGCGTTTCAGACAGAGGGTGAATACAGGTATATTCAGACAGACAGTATGAGGAAAATAATGTGTTTTTTGAACATTAAAGTAAGTAATCATGTTCCAGTAGAAACCCAAAATATAAACATGAACCTGAAAATGAGCACGATATGTCACCTTTAAGAGAGCCTGAGCCGGGTTTGCAAGACACGGGAACTTGGATCGAGTCTTGAGGAGTTGTAGCATTTATTCACCACAAATAAACTATACACACACTGCGCTGCTACGTTCACAGCTACAACGTTACTGATAACTTCATACTCACTGTCGTCACACACTCGCTAACGTTACGCTGTGCTGACAGACCGTGTGCGTGACGATGGTGTTCATGAAGTTATCAGTGACGTTATAGCTGCAAACGCAGCACATACGCACACGATCTGTCTGATGCTTGCTAACGTTACGCCGGGTGGACAGATCACGCCGGGCTGGCACACAGCTGACAACCTCGCAGCTAAACTAAATGATGCGGTGGAGACTTTTACAGGGAAAGTGGCTGCATGTGTCCTCGACAATACATGCAGCATCGTGGCTGCTACGGTAACTCTCCTTGACGGGTGAACTGGGGACTCAGTTGTCTGTTGTGCTCATACATTGCAGCTGGGTATAAATGATGGATTTAACATGTTTGTGCATCGGCTTATCATCGCAGCTGGGCGGTTTGTTAAGTTTAAAAGTAGGTATGGCTCTCCTTTCAACCAGAAACTGCCGTAAAAAAAACAACCGAGACACATATTCTGAACGTGCTGTATGCATGACCAAAGAATGCTCCTAAAACCTGAATAATATCAGAATATCCCACATGTCTTAATCGGAAAATGCTCCATTCAGAATAAAGCTTAATTCAGAATAAAGGGAATATGCTGTTTACGTGACCCGAGAATATTGTCATATTCTGAATAATGATGGAATATCACTGTGCATGTCAACAAAGTCACTGTTCTTCTCTCTTCTTCGATCATACTCCAAGAAATGCGTCCACCTGTTTGCAATCATCATCTAGGAATCCCACCGTCGTACCTGTTCGTCACATTGTGTATGAGTGCCGGCTAAATGCCTAAAATATCACGTTTTCTGAACTCACCGTTCAACTGAGTAGTCGAGGGGGAGAGCTGTTTTATTTGCACAATCCCTCACGGTCCACAAATGCCACACACCGCGCCTGTAAGGGAGAAAGAAAGAAGATCATCAATATACAGTATGTGTTAAGTGGCTCTATATATAAAGTATTCTGGACTAGTTCATACAGTACAAGGTCTGCGGACTATGTCTATATCTTAAAAAATACATATAATAGCTAAATTAAAGGGGACATATCATGCTCATTTTCAGGTTCATACTTGTATTTTGGGTTTCTAGTAAAACACATTTACATGCTTTAATGTTCAAAACACACAATTATTTTTCTCTCACTATCTGTCTGAATATACCTGTATTCACCCTCTGTCTGAAATGCTCCGTTTAAGCGCCTGTCTCTTTAAGACACCCCTTGCAAAAAAGCTCAGTCTGCTCTGATTGGCTAGCAAAGAAAAAATATGGTGCACCTTTGCAAAGGTAGTTCTCAAGCTGTGGGCGATATATTCCAATGAGTATATCCAGCATGTGACACAGGAAGGGGAGCCAAATCGGATTGGCTTGTTGAATCACGTTTTCTGATCGAGGCAGCCCATATAAAAAACCAACTGGGTAGTACTGAAAAGTTGAGTTTTTCATAATATGTCCACTTTAAAAGGTCCCATATTGTACAAAGGGAGATTTTCATGTCTTCCATATAATAAAGCAGGTTTAAGTGCTGTATAAATACTGTTAAACTATCAAAAAGCTCAATATACGGAGAAACACACACAACCCGTAATTAGAAATTGTGCGTTTGAAAGCCGTTAGGATTTCTGTCCATTTGTGATGTCACAAATATAGAATATTTAGACCATTAAACGGTTTTAACATAAACATTCTACATGTGTCCCAGTTTATTTCCTGTTGCATTAGATGTAAATGTGACATCAGCTGACAGGAAGTAAACATGGACCCAAGCCGTTGCTTAGCAATGCAATTCCGTTGAAATGAGCTAAAATGGAGCGTTTCAGACAGAGGGTGACTACATGTATATTCAGGCTGACAGTATGAGGAAAATAAAGGGTTTTTTTAACATTACAGCATGTAAACATGTTCTAGTAGAAACACAAAATACAAGTATGAACCTGAAAATAAGCATGATATGGGACCTTTAAAAAAACACATATCATTGGATTTCCTCCTTCAAATATGCCATCAAAAAATATTGAATTAATAAACAGGAGTTTGGTTGAGAGTAATCCTGCATTAAATCCTCTGTAACCAGTCAATACGGACACCCTGCTTTTAACTGTAGTGATGAAATAAGGCATGACCGGTGTCACACATAGGGTGTATGATTTCCTAAAAGGAGCTGACATATGACTTTTTTTGAGGAGATGCCACACATTCAACCCGAAGCAGCAATGAAAAAGAAACAAGGTCAAAAATCTCCGCAGGCAGTCCAGAAGGACGTCACGCGGATCACCACTACATAAGAAGAAACCGCATGGCCGACACCCTCCTGACCCTGCCCCGAGCAACTCGACTCAAACTCGATACCGCAACAAAACAGCACTTAAAACAGAGTGGCAGTAAACAGCCAAGACATCCACAGAGGTGTGGGGGGAAAGGGAGCAGATACTGCCCCGTTGTCCAATCACATTAGTGATGGTGACCCTACCGTTGCGGGCACGAGGACAGAAAACACAAAAAATGGAGGCGACACTGGCAAGATTTAGCAGAGCGACTCCGAGGTTTAGAGTCCCTGGCTTCTAGATAAATTAAAATCAAGTTGCTTGTGTCACGCTGCCCACCCGACCAACCACTGAGAAAAGAGCAAAGGTTCAGGCATTGCAAGAGTTGCACCAGCAGCACATTTACTGCTGATACCACGTAACATACATGAGCAATGGAAGATCATGTACCAGCTTTATCATATATATATATATATATATTCTAAAAACCTCATAACAAACTGTAAAATGTCATGATCAAACTAAGGGAAACCAATTAAAGCAGCAGTGGGTGGAATTGTAGCAAATATGATTTAAAAAATTATAAAACGGTCACTATATCCTGACAGTAGTGCATGAGACATGTGATCTGAAAAAAAAAAACATGTGCCTCCGGTGTCTTCCAGTGCCCCTAATGGCATCTGCAAGATTTCACAGACCGGAGGAAAACAACCAATCAGAGCCGAGCTGGAGCCTTGCCCTCTCTAAGCAGCTGTCAATCACTCACAACTCCGATCAAACGGTCAAACCAGGCAGCACTGATGAAATATGAATCAATATTCTGTTACTGTAATAACTATTTCTCTCCTCAGATCTTGTAATGTACTGTTTAGCTGTAAAATTAGAAAGTTTGTCGCCATGTTGAGATCAGTTAAGGAAATACCAAACACTGCCCACACAGCCGGAAAAAAACATTCTCATTTTACAGCTAAACAGTACACTACAAGATGATTCTGACAACATTTTAAGCAATAAATAGGCATTACACTAACAGAATATGAATTCATATTTGATCAGCGCTGCCTAGTTTGACAGTTTGATCGGAGTTCGCGAGTGATTGACAACTTTGTCCGTTGATTGAACAGCAAATAGGAACGCTCTCTCTCTCTGAAATGACCTGTGATTGGTCAAAGTCTCCCGTCGCAGATTTTTTAAAGCCTGAAAACAGAGCCATGAAGAGGTGCAGAAGTCTCTCAGAACACTTGAATTACAATATGCTGAAAGATTATTATGGAACTTTTGCCCAATGATGCCAAAAATATCCTGCCTACTGCCACTTTAAGATTATTTAAACCCATACCTTGAACTCTAACTCTAGAGCAGGTCCACGCTGAAAAGAGTTGGTTGTCCCTTTAAAAAAAAAAAAAAACTTGTGGGGTGAGTGTTGCAGACCATATGGTATCTGCTTGGGCATATGGGCATCCTGGTTGTAAAAAAAAAGACACTCTCCATCTACCGCATCCTCCAGTGTCCTGTGGATAAGCGTGTGTGTGTGTGTGTGTGTGTGTGTGTGTGTCTCAGTATCTGTATTCAAGACATCCACCAAGGTGCTCTACACCTCTCTGAGCTGCCACAAGCATGTCTTGCAAAGGAGTCACCTTCCTAAAAGTTAGTCTCAATTTACATATTTTGCCATGCAACATGTACATGTTGCTATGCATATATGGCTTTCAATGTGAGAACCAAGTTCAGAAAACTGTGTCCAAAAGCATATGATTATTACATATTTAAGCATATAGTGCACACAGCTGAGGTAAATTAGGCTGATACAAGCCAACTCCTCACTTCATATTTACACCCATATATCTATGCTCTTTGACAGTACGTTGCAGCTTTGATGGTTACACACAGAAAGAGAGAAAGAGAGGAAAGGGAGGGAGAGAACCTCCCTCTCTTTAAGAGCGTCAGCCTTCACGCAGTCAGTCAATCAATAGAGAAACAGATCTCAGATATACAGCTGATAGAAAAACTTTATTTCCTCTTCATGGCAGTTTGTGTAGGAGTAAAAAAAAAAACTCCATCGTTGCAAATTTACACTCCGATCACCCGTTGCAGCCATCGGGCTTGAGTCCCGGTAAGGACCATGCATTACGTGTCCACAGCCTCCGTCCTTTCCATGCTTTCCATTCATTGTCTACGTAAGCAGCCGTGCAATGCTCTCTGGTAGCGTGGCGGCGCGATTCAAGAGACAGGGGGCGGAGGTCTCGGCTATTTCATGCAAATCAGAAGCGTCTGGCTACACTCGCCACCTCTGGAAACTCCCGAGAAAGTTTTTAAACTAACCATGGTCGATCCAAAATAAAGACAGATTCAGCAACTGTGTGGCTTAGTTCCCACGTAAAATGTTTTCATAGACACATTTTGGTGAACTATTTCCGTGATATATAAAAGAAGAAAGTTTCCAAACGAGCCGCCATGTTGGTTCCGGTTTAAAAGCTGGGAACAGCAGCCCACGAGGGTAAGCGTTCGTCCAATCAGGTGCCTTATGTCTAATGGCAGCCCATCAAGCGTCCAATGCTGGGAAGTGAAGCGATCCCTCGCGATAAAAAAACGCCCCGGTGGACATGTACCATAAAACAGCAGCGGGAGTGGAGATTTTCCTTTTTATAGGAACAAAAAACGGCTACAAAATGTACAATGATTGCATAAAAAAAATGACATAAAAACACCTGGGCTCATATGTAGACCTATAAACAAATGAATAATTAAAATAGACTGTAGCCTATGCCGACATACAAAATAAAAGATGTTGAAACTGTCTGTCTATCAATCCAATACTGGCTAAAATCACTGGATTGGGACTGGGGGGTGACGGGGCACCATTAGTCTCCAGCCCTGATGGTACCTACGACACCTGTGGTACAGGAGAACAACAAGTACCATTACGTTTTAAGGATTTTGGCATCGATTTGGTGCCAAAGTATCAGTTCTTGTGACATCCCTACATTGAGGTATAGGCTACATAGAGGGTTGAGTTATAGCCATTATTTTACCCTGAAATTATAATTCCTTTGTTATTCTTGATAGAGTGCTCCAGGGATGACGTATTTTTGTAGGCCAACCAGGAAGTTAGCATCGCCCTGGGTTCCCTCGACAAAAAGCCGATGGGATTGTTCCATTGAGTTTTGGATTATTGCAGAAAATAAACTCTGTGGCAAACACATGTTTATGATACTTACACGTTTTGTTCAGCAAGATAATCTTCACAAATGAACCACTTTTATGATTTTTGAAATGCAATCGCCAGAAGTAAAAAGCTAACGTTACGGTATAAACGAGCTACACCACAGTCACATGAGCGTGAGTAAACACAACGAGGCTGTAAAAGGAGGACGAGTTGGCGTGATGACGTTAAGTAGTCTCATTTAGCCACTTGTTAACCTCCTTTTTAAAGGATCCATATCGTGCTAATTTCCAGGTTTATTTTTGTATTTTGTGTTTCTAATAAAACAAGTTTACATACTTTAATGTTAAAAAAAACACTTTATTTTCCTCACACTGTCGGCCTGAATATAACTGTATTTACCCTCCGTCTGAAACGCTCTATTTTAGTGCATTTCAACGGCATTGCAACGGAATTGCAATGGAATTGCAACGGAATTGCAACAGAATTGCATTGCTAGGCAACAGTTTGGGTCCATGTTTACTTCCTGTCAGCTGATGTCATTCACATACACTGCAACAGGAAATAAACTGGGACACATTTAGAATGTTTACATTTAAAACCGTGTAATGGTCTAAATATTAACTATTATCTAAATATTGACATCACAAATGGACAGAAATCCTGACAACTTGTTTCAAAAGCACAATTTCTGAATACGGGCTGTGGGTATTTATATAGCACTTAAACCTGCTTTATAATATAAAAGACATGAAAATCTCACTGTTTACAATATGGGACCTTTAAGACACATAAAGGCTTCAAAATTCACGTTTGGGGTATTTATTGATGTATTTTAATGTCGTAGAACAAAACGTTAAATCTCTTCAGCTTGTGTTAACCACAGACCTCATTTCAGACATCTAACTAAAAACCCATTGACTTCCACACAAGGGAACCGAATATGCTAAAATGCTAACTCATTTCTGTGATTTAGGATTCATTCCTGGAAGCACTCTATGACTCTTGAGCATCTATGCACCGCACATACACGTCATTTGGTTGTTTTTTGTTAATACACTGTAAGATTTGTTACATAAGTCAGCTGTGAATGTCTATGACTCACCTAGTGTGTTTTCTCTCTATCTAGTCTTGTGACCAAGTAATGCAACAGAGGAGGAGGAGGAGGAGGACGAGCTACGCTAGCACTCGTGCAGCCTCTGAGGGAAAAAGGAAAAAGCGTACACTGCTAATTTAGCAGTAGTGAATACATCAATTTGAGTTGAAGCACATTCAGCCACAACTACTATCTGCTCTGGGGATTCTGTCGTGCCTCCTCCTCCTCTAACTATCAAGAGCAGAAGGGAAAAAATAGAAACCGAGGGGCCAGCGGTGACAGCAGAGGTTGCTTGCTCGTAAACTATGAGGATGTCTGTAGTGAAACACCCCCCGTAACAAGGTGAGGTCTCATTATAACGCTGCATGGAGGTGCAGTATTTTGCTGAAATGGAAGGGGAATGACTCGTGTCCCAGAGATGACCCTCGCCTGCCTCGAGCGGTAGCAAAGAATCTGCATTACGTGGTTCATCCTGACAGTTGTTTCCACTGTCCTCAGCAGCTGCAAATCTTATTGACTACAGCTCCTGATTCAGTGGGTTTTTTTGCACAGACGCTGTGCTTCCACATGAGCGGCCAAACACGGTGGCAGATGTCAATCATTAAAGGCAGCAACCGGTATGCAAATTTAATTTGAATGAATCAAGAACAAAAAAAAAAGAGCTTGGGTTGCTGATTCTTAAACGAGCTTCGCACGTCATGTCGCTTCTCAATTTGTGAAACCTGAAGACAAAACGGTTTCCGACTGCTGTTAATGGAGCGTGCCCTGAGCTAATCCAAACTTTCAACACGGCGCAATTAACCCCGTTTGCCGGAGAGTGAGAAAAAGTTCACTAGCATTTCACTGACATCACATTTCCCAGAGGCAGGAACCCAAAACAGTGTTCAACGATCTGTGTTTCCCTCTTTCAGTTAGTAAAGGAGAAAAATACTGTTGCTACCAATTAGCAAAATATAGGAAAGATGATATCTTTACTGAGACCGTATTACTGTAGCGGCATGTTTATAGAAAAAGTTTGCAGATCAAAACTGATCAAAATGCAGTGGATGTTACACTCCTGTCTGCTGACAGTCTGTCTGACAGGAGGATTCAGTGAAGGAAGACTTCGTTGTCCCTGAAGCATTATCTCATTCATATGTATCCGGTTACGTTTTACAAAGTTGCTGAGAATCTTAGAAATATATGAAAACCAAGAGCATTAGTTCTTTAGGTCTTGCTATCGTGTTAAATAATTGTCATTGGCTCTGTGAAGCCGTATTCAGTTCTGATCCTTTCTTAATGGTGATCCTGTTGCACTCTGTGCGGTCACCTTCATTAAAACACTGAATCTCCTTCCTACAGTAACAGATGGTGTTAGTGAGCTGGCGAGTAAATCGTGGTGCGCACGAGAAAACAAAAAGCAGCTTTCGATTACAATTAATGATGAATGACAGTGCTGGCTGGAAAGTGTAAACATCCTTTAATTTTACATGACCTCTCTCAGTGTGCTCCCCGTGACACTGAGGGATATCTTTCGCTGTTCACATGTATTCGTTGGAGTGATGATCAACATTAATAAGTTTTAGCTACTTGTTCTGCTTTCTTTCTGAAAGATAATACTGAATTTGACGTGTTATACTTCATTGTAGCCACAAACTGCAAACTACGTCAATATGCTGTATCTAAATTACAGCCCGTCTCCTAAAAACTACGTTCCCATACAATTTTAACTGCATTCTCAACAACATCTGGAGGGAAACGTATTTTGTCGCAGATTACGTTTGTGCTTGACGTATCACAAATCTGTTTGTCCGCGGAAGGTCGCAGCAACGTGACGTAGTGCAGCTACAGACTGTATATACAGTAAGAAATGGACGTAGTCACTGTGACGTCACCCCATCGGCTTGTGGACCGCCGTTTTGAAGCCTTGAATTTCGGCCGTCGTCATCTTGGTTTTTCAGAACCAGAAGTCATAAGAGAGGGCGGAGCTAAGTTCAACCTAACGCTGAGTAAGACATTTTTATGCGACCAGAAAGTTTATAAATAACTTTCATGAACTGAAAACACACTGTGAAAGGGTTAAAGTTCTACGACGAAAACCCCGGACAACTCCCAGACCGGACGACGCTGTGGTAGCGACCTGTCAATCACAAGGTAGCCCCGCCCTAAAGCATCCCCTGCTTTATGGTCTATCTGACTCTAAATGGGACCGTAATTTACTAAATGAACATCATGCTGTATTGAAGAAGACTTGAAACTAGAGATTGTTTATTATGTTTACTGAGGTATTAAATCAAGTTAGAAGTAGGCTCATTTTCTCAGACTTCTTTATGATCAGACTTCTTTTTACAAAGCAAGTGCATAAGGCTCTTGCATTGGCTTCACTTCTCAGACCCGGCCCAACCTAAACCTAACAAAGAATTTGTTTTGCTTTTTTTTGCTTTGTTTTGTTTTAATTTACAATGTTAAAGGTCCCATATTGTGAAAAGTGAAATTTTCAGGTCTTTTACATTATGAAGCAGATTTATGTGCTTTATAAATTCTGTGAAACTATCAAAATGCTAAATATACGGGGAAGTACACACAGCCCATATTCAGAAATTGCGCGTTTGAAACAAGCTGTCAGGATTTCTGTCCATTTGTGATGTCAATATTTAGATAATAGTTAATATTTAGACCATTACACGGTTTTAAATGTAAACATTCTAAATGTGTCCCAGTTTATTTCCTGTTGCTGTGTATACAAAAAACATCAGCTGACAGGAAGTAAACATGGACCCAAACTGTTGCCCAGCGACGCAATTCTGTTGTTCTATTAGAAACACAAAATACAAGTACGAACCTAAAAATGAGCATGATATGGGACCTTTAACCACATTTAAACTGTTTGAAATTGTGACCAAAATACCAGGAGAAATATACGTTTCCCTGGTAACATAATTGAGAATGCAGTTTAAGTTGTATGGGAATGCAATTTTGTAGGCGACAGAGTTGCTAAATTAATGATCTTATCTTCAAATTAAAACTATGACATATTCCAGCAAGTGGAAACTGACGGGCCAGACGATGCTGCGATGGTGATAGATGACTGCAACAAACTTCAGCACGCTTCCGCATCATTATGCAGATGGTGTGACAGCTGATGGCTTTTTGGGGCCTGTTGGCTGCCAAAAAGCCTTCACTTCTGAAAACTGAAGTCGGGGATTAGGATGAAAGTCACATACTGTGGAAGGTTTGTGAGGGAGAGAGGCGAATGACTCACACTCGCTTACTCAAAAATGCTGCTGCAAAAGGTGTCTTTGGGGAATTAGCATCTAGTCAATCCAATTGAGCATATCAGAAAGCTATAAATGTGAGTGGCTGCGTGAATGTGAATTGCACAGACAGTGCTGAGAATTAAGCGTGCAAAACTTCCTCTGGTTAATAAAGTTTTGAACAGGAATGCAGCAGGATGAACTCCTCTGCCCTTTTTTCAATTAAAGGCGTGTGATCAAAGCTGCCCTGTTAATGTCAAAATGTGACTCCAACGCAATACTGATGCAACATTAGTTTGAAATGTGATGTGTCGAGTCAGAGTCATGATGAGAAACTTTAACAACACAGAACTCAGCCAAGTCATTTTTACAGGAATGAGCCATCCTGAGGCTGAAGTAAAAGACGTATTAACCCCTAACGCGTGTCTTTAAACACTTTTTTTCTGTTATGCCTATCTGATTTCTTTCTCCTTTCCGACTGTCTACCCCACATCCTTCCTTTTTTCCCCTTCCCATCTGCTTTCCTTGCTTGCTCCAAAAAACATTTGACTCTTTTGACACCTCTGTTGACAGCTCTGTGCATCTTGCCAGTGCAAAGACACATTTCAGCCCAACCCCCACTGAGCTACGGAAGGTTCAGTTTCAGCTGATGCTTGACTAAATGCCAAAAAGAAGGCATTAACAATATTTAGGGGCCAATAGTCTAAAGTATGGGTGGAACTATAAATCGTTTAAGCATTACCATTGCAAAACAGGCCCAAACTGGAACACAATATAAACCATTTTATTGATTTGAAGAAAGGGTAAAGCTACCAAAAGGTCAATTTTTCATGACTAGGCCTAATCTTAAAGAGAAACACTGACATTATTAAGCTTTTATTTTGCTTTTCATCATTTTGTTTTTTGTTGTTTTATGAATTCAAAAGCAATAGAGCCCATCCCAGCTCATTTCAATACACCTGGGTATTTTTTGCTGTTCTATCCTTACTTGATCCGGTCTGACCGGTAGATTATGGTGGCTGATGTTAGCTGATGTTTGCAAACTTCTTATATATGTGTGCTGTGTAACCGGCACCACTGAGTTCATTTGTTGGCTTTATAAATCGTCTCTACTGGTGCTATCCTGTAACTGACTGCAGTGCAGCAAAAGTTACATAGGAGAGCTTTAAAATGAGTAAAAAAAAAAGACGCATTGTTGGTGGAAAAAATGGAAAAACAGTATCTCTTGTGTGTATATAT
>CAKAOI010039957.1:0-42655 GCA_916701655.1 Sebastiscus albofasciatus
AAATAACTTTATTAAATCATATTGGCTCCAATCTGCCTACTGCAGCTTTAATAGTGAGGAGTCACTGGGAACACTGTAGTAGAGTGAAGAGGCCCACAGTGACGTCATATATAACAAGCAACACATTAAAACATTAAAAGTGCCAGATTTTTGAACGAGATTTGGTGTGACAGACAAAACAACTGTGTTTCACTTCACCCAAACAGTCGTGGTGTTACCATTGGCAGCACTAGTCCCTGGTTGTAGTCGGTGTGCTCCCCTATCAGGTTGACTCTTCCGGGAGCACACACCGCCGTCTGAGGAGCCTCCTCTCCGAACACCTGCACATACAGGCGGCGAGCATCCGCTACCAGCTCCGCTACACTGGGATAACTACTGGCCATTGAGTTAATAGATACTTCTGACCGCTGTGGTTTAAATTATATCAATGAAACATGCGCGAGAAATCCACTTAAATGCTGAAGTGAAACTAAGAATCTATCACAATGCTAGGTGGAGGTAAATGTTCTTTTGACATCAGGTACTTCCTGGAGGTGTGCTCGAATAGTTTGTTGTGAGGCTCTGATTGGTGGGAGGACGTCACGTGACACAGCTTGTTTTTTTTTCCCGCTTGTGATCATTTTTGAATGAATGAAAGACTTTATTTTGTACATATAAATAAATAAAAACAGATACAAAATAATAAAAAACAAAACAAGAGTAATAGTGTCCGAAAAGGAGTAGGTAGAAGTAAAACTTATATTTCCCTACCCCTTTCTCACTTCTCCTCTAATAATTTGTATATCATATATAATATAATATAATATAATATATAAACTATCCCAGATTTATTCACACCCCGAATTAAATATATGAACAGCATCCCAAGTTTATTTACAACCGTCATATCCATCAACTCTTCCTCAACCATATACCTCTCAAAAATATCTTTTTTTGTATAGCTTTTTAAAGTGATTTATATTTGTGCTATACAAATAAAACTGCCTTGCCTTGCCTTGCCTTGCCTTATTAATTTAATTTTTAATTCTCACCAAATTCCACATTCACAAATGCAAATTATACAAAAATAAAGCCTCAATTCTTTGTATTTATGAGGGAAATATGTGGAACAATATGTGTCAAAGATTGCTTTCTCACAATGAAAAAGCTATGAAAACAATGACTGTATGCAATATCTTCAATAGGTTTACCACGCTCGCATGTTTTTCTATTTTACTTATTTTATGTTGGATTTGTTTCATTTCTGTTATCCTTTTCATGTTTGACACTGCTTTTTGTTTATGTTTTCTCTATGTTTCATCTGTCTGTGAGTGATTCTAATGTTTCCTTCTGTTACTTTGTATACTAACAGTAAACTATTTCCTCTATAGTGTCCATTTCCTTTACCTCCAAAGCCCCTCACAGGTTACCTGTGCACAGGAGGAGTAGGGCACCACTCAAATCCGCTCAAAGCCTGGAGATATTATGGGTAGAGGTGTCCGAAGACATCCCCCTGGCACGCAGCCGGTGGGGCAGAAGTAGCATCTTCCCTTATAACAGGTGTTACACCGAAATCTGTGACCACCAAAATCTGTGACCGCGGAGAGCCAGCAACACATGAGGTCACTGAAAATGTGACCCCACTGTACCTGTATAAACAATGAGGCAAATATGTGACAGAAAACACAAAAAAACTAAATTTGTGAAAAACATAGATGTAGTTTAATATTTTTAATTTAAAGCTATATTCACAAAACTCTAAAAGAAAAAAGTTAAATATAGGTACAGTGGACTTGAACCTACAACCTTTTGTATGAGGTGGTCTCACTAATGCATTGTGGGACGGTGGCCACCAGGGAGAGCCACACTCCATAAGCTTCTACATGTTGCAGAAGTGGTGCTACATATACACTCTGCGAGATGAACAATAGTGTAAAGTAACATACTGAAGTACTGTACTTTATGTGTTCCTGGCTCTCTGCGGTCACAGATCTCAGTGTAACACCTGTTGTCACTTTACCTTTATTTACCTTTATATACTTTACTTACTGTTTTACAAACTGTTACACCTCTGTATGTATGTGTATATATATGTATATAAAGTATATGTATATGTGTGTATATATATATGTATTGTCCTGTGAGAATCATGTATCTCTAAAAAGTCATGAGCTCAGAAAACAGCCCTGTTTTCAGCTTTGTGGTGATGCATTTTCCAGCTGATCCGAGAGGCTTTTTAAGAATTAGGAGCATTTTCTCAACACTTAAAGGAACACTTCAGCTTATCAGAAAAAAAAAATCTAAATCAAATTTGGTACAGACATCTCCCTAGTTGGAGATACATGGTTTTCATTGGATGGAAATGGTCTGAAAAATTGTAATCTGAAAAGTAACTAAAGCTGTCAGACAAAAGTAGTGGAGTAAAAAGTACAATATTTATCTCTGAGATGTAGTGGAGTAGTACCTCGAATTTGTACTTAAGTGCAGTACTTGAGTAACTGTATTTGTGTCACTGCAATCACTTCCTCAATATGTAGAAGCCAGAAGCATATGGAGTGTGGCTCCCTCTGGTGGCCACCGTCCCACCATGCATCACAACCTCTGGTGATTCATTTTGTAAGTCAAACGTCTGGAAGTTAAAATCTTATGTCTCCCATGTGGCTCTGTAAAACAACTTTTATTGTCACACATTGTGTATAGCACAGCACACAGTGAAACTTAGCTTCTGCACATAACCCATCCTAGTATATTAGGAGCAGTGGGCAGCTACCATTCAGCGCCCGGGGAGCAGTTCTGAGGGATCGGTGCCTTGCTCAAGTGCCCAGGAGGTGAACTGGCACCTCTCCAGCTACCAGTCCACACTCTGTATTTGGTCTATGCGGGGAATTGAACTGGCAACCCTCCGGTTCCCAAGCGAAGTCCACACGGACTAAGCTACTGCCACCCCTCTGCAGAGTTTTTAAAGGGGAACTAAGCTCATTTTCTACATGTTATTCCTATGGTCTAAGACAGTCCAAAAAATATTAGTAAACATGAACAACTCTCTCCCAGATCTAAAAAATAGAGTGCTAAAACTCAAATTTGTGATGTCATCAAGTATGAAGTGTGGAACAGCTCCATAGACAATTAATTGGGATATATGTTATAGATGACACTGAGAGTTCCCAGGGGAATGTTCTGATGTATGGCTACATTTTCTGTTTCACAACTGACAACACTACAATAGAATAAAGCTCATTTGGCTATATATATATATATATATATATCTATATATAAATAATAATAAAAAATCAGTCTCCCATTCATCGTCTATGGAGCAGCTCCAGACTTTATACTCTATGACATCACAAGTTTGAGACTTACTTCTCTGGTTTCTGGCTTTGAGAGAGATGTTCACTAATATTGATTGAACTTTCCCCAGCCATGGAAATAACATACTGGATTGTTTTATTTAGGTGGTGTTCCCCTTTAAAGTGGATTCATTGAAACATGCTTTATGACTTCACTGGAATTCACTGGAAAATACAAGCAGGAGCAATTTGCAATATATTTTTCGTGTGTTTTCTTAAGAATGTTTAGCAATATGAGCGTTCAGTGCACCTGCCCAATCCCGTGTGGTGTTTAGGCAACAAAACTACTTGGTTAGGTTTAAGAAAAGATTGTGGTTCTGGTTGAAATAACTACGAAAGTGGCATTACTTAAGTATGGAAGTTACGTGACAAATAAGTCAACGTTTGGGTTAAAATTAGTATGGAAGTGGCAATATTCAAGTATGGAAATTATGTAAAAAACAAGTCAACATTTGGGTTAAAATAACAACAGAAATGGCGTTACTTAAGTACGGAAGTTCCATTACAAAAAAATACAAGCAAGAGCAATATAATGCTGAACTTATACTTTTATTTATTTTTTTCCCTATTAAAAAAAGAACATGTCATTTGGATGTGTCAGTAAACAGTTTGGTTAAGAGCATTACTCAAATACTATCTGGCATTATGAGGTTCTTCACTTTGCTCTACTATTTTCAGAATGTTTTATTCCATTTCTATTCTGTCATGGTGTACAGTATATATTACCTGTTTCAATAAATAACATCAGGTTGAAGACTATACAGCTGGTTCACGACAAAAGCAAACAGTATAATACTTCAAATCAATAAATAAACAACAACAATGTCAATGCTTTGAATTGTACAGTTTTTGTTATCATTGCTACAGTACAAAAACATACCATATATGTAATATATGTAATTCTTATCCTTCCAGCTCCTGATACATGTGAGTAAGTGCAATATTGTCGGACACAGGGCTGGGATTAGTCTGAGATCGTTACGTATTGGCACTGTCTCCAAAACTTCACATTTAACCCCAATTCTACAAGAACTTTCTGATAATATGTTTTGTTAAATTGGCAAAGCAGATAATGATTCATCTGACAAAAATGTTACTATAACAGTCTACTCATATGCCAAATATATTATGATTATTTCACACATTTGGAAGATGCTTGAAGACTTAATACTGATCTCAATTTCATCTCCCAGCACCGTGTCCTGATTAAAACATCCTTCAATTCATAAGATTCTCTGAGAGATTATCGTCATATGAAATATTCATAGTTCTTCTTGTCATGTGTAAATCAACAAAATAGGAATGTTGGTAACACTTTATAATGATAATCATTTATAAATGGTATAGGATAGTTAATTAAACCTAGTTAATGTTTTTTAATGTTAACAAATTAATAATTAATAATATTTACTAATTATTAGTAATGCTATATTTTTGTTATTTCAACAGTTTATTGTTGCACACATAATAACACTTTTATAATATTTGTTAATTATTAAGATATTATTTGTACACCTTAAAGAAATTGTTTGTAAAACATCTATAAACATCACATAGATGGCTAATATAAAGTTGTAACTGATGATTATAATACCTTGTTAAATGGTTAATAAATAGTTTGTAAAGCTTCTATAAACATTATTTGGATAGATAGTTAATACTTTATCCATGGTTAATAACTGGTTTCTGGTCCATCTATCTATGTAATGTTTATAGATGTTTTACAAACAATTTCTTAAAAGTTTACAAATCATTTGGTAATTATTAACAAATACTTAATAAAGTTTATAAAATGTTATAATGTGTACAACAATAAACTGATAATAAATACTTAACTAATGTAATCATTATGTAATTGTTATTGTCTCATATCACCTATGATACAATATATAATTTCTATAGCAATTCATATTCATATTCATATTACACAAACTAATGATAAAATTACATTTAATTACTAATAATTAATAAATATAATTAATTGTAATATCTTTGTTTTTTAACAGTAAAATCACTATTAACTTTGTTCAATTAACTATCAATTTACCATTTATAAATGATGGTTATTATAAAGTGTTACCGGAATGTTCTACGGAAACTTCTACAAAATGAAATGTAAATAAAAAGAACAACTGTATAAAACCTTATCTTTAACATAAGCTACAGTAGATGACTTAACAGAGTGATGTCTAACATAGAAGTAGCGTCTTATAATCTGTAATAATAAAGCCTTCATGTCACAGTGGCCAGGATCGCACTACACAGTACACATCTAAACACAAAGTAAACAAAGACAAAGTAAAATAGTAAGTAAAATCATTGCATCTATGAAGCATATGCGTGCATATCTTGTCTAACAAGCTAACAGTAAGGCAGCCGATTTATCTAGTGCACATCATCATTTTGCTATTGCATAACTTCTACTGTAAATTCTATTTATAGTATAAAAACTCTAAATGGCTACTTAATAATATAGTTTGGTCATTCACTGATAAAAAGGATGAACAAATAGATTGTGTCAAGCTAAAATACATAAAGTCACTGTGAATCAAACATTTAACAAAAAAGTTATCTCTTCAAAGCATGTTTTCTATTTAACATAACACGCTAAGCTACATTATAAAAGTACCGGGACGGGATTTAACTGCCAATACGACCTTCATTTGTACAGCACATGTCAGACAGGCAGAGCATGTTCTTCATCATGGAGAACTACAGCAACATCTGTTACATCTTCATAAAATCATTATTTTCCATATGGCTTTTGCTAGATAGCATTAGAAAAGTTGCTACATTTGAACCCGGTATCAGATTATGACGTATCCTCATACAACGGTTTGTATGATATCTTATGAAAAGTTTATTTTTCATGTGTTTTGCTATGAATGTCCAGTAACAAGAGCGATCTGTGCGCCTGCGCAACCCCCAACAAAACCACTTAGTTAGGTTTAAGTAAAGATCGTGGTTCAGGTTAAAATAACTACAGAATTGTCATTACTAGAGTACTAAAGTTACTTGACAAATAAGTCAACCAACATTTGGGTTAAAATAACTACCGAAGGGGCGTTACTTAAGTACGGAAGTTCCGTCACAAAAAAGTCAACGTTGACCTCTGGTTTCACATGGGACACTAACAGCGGTCTTCTGGGTAAACAACCATCCACTCCGACCTCCTCCCTACGCAGACTTTATCTCTCTTTATACTACGTCACCTGTCCTGGCTCACGATTACTTGGATTACATACGAATCGATTATATGGGTTATACACAGATTATAGCGCATTACTTTTTTGTAGGTATAGGTACAAACAGTGTATGAGAACAGCCTGCAGATTTGCTCTGAGAGCTGTAGGACAGGCCAACGGCCCTGCTGCATGAATACACAGATTTACAGTAACCATTACCACAGCGGTTGTAAACGTGTCCTCAGATTACCTGCGTAATCTGGTTTCTCTGAGTAACCTGGTTACTAAGGTGGATGTAAACACACTGAGTATGATATGGTCATAAAATCCAGAGAAAGCTTAAAAGTGAACCTTGAAATTACAATTTTAGACTATTTTATCACAGATTCTAATACAATACTTGCATGCTATATGTATGTTGGTGGTGGTTGTTGAAATTATTCGTCCTGTTCATACGGGCTGTGAATAGATCCTTCCTGATGTGACTCCACTGTAAGAAGTCCAAAGCTAATATGAGGCTGTCTAATAAGTTAGACAAATCAAATCTTCCAAAGTTACAGCAATTTTAGTTTGATATCCCCTGCAGCAGAGAAACACTTCCTAGTAGTCGCATGTAGATTGTTGACAGATACTTGTAGTTAAAAAGAAGTCCTGCCTTCAGAAGGTGTGAGACTTAGCAAGTTTGAGAGGTTATCTTGGAGTCGTATATGTTTAAAATATTGAGACAAAATCTAGCACCAAACTTTGGTCATAGTCTAGTAGATTAATAGACTTCTGCAGGCTGGTTCAATTGGTTGTCAGTAAATTCAAACCTCCATTAAACAAGGGATTAAGGAGACACAACACAATCCTCTTATTCCATAAAATATAGACAGGTTGAGGATATAGCTGCAACGTTTGTAAGACAAGGTTATAACCATTGCGTTTTATGAATCAGGGCCCAGATCTTTTTTTTCTCCTAGATCCGGGCAGATATACCTGGGGATCTTCCCATGGTGGCTTCCCTGCTTCATGGTGCTACTGTATGGGGTGGAGATGGGATTAGGGTTTCTTGGTTGAGGACATGGCCGGTGATTTAGCTGATGATTTTGAGGGACTGCTCTGACATGGGGTGATCTTAAGATGGACGAAGAGGGAGGACGGCGAGAGGCTGGAGCCGTCCACCTTGAGCAGTCGGACATGGCGATAACCTGCAGAGACAAAGGAAAGAAGGTCAAGAGAGCAAATGGTTATTATCTCCGCCTGGAGATTATGTATTTGGTCGTATGCGTGCGTGTCTGTCTGTCCACGGCTAATCTCCATTGATTAGGTATTGTTCCTCTCTTGATTTGCACGCCAAGGTAAGACAATTGCATGTATGTGGATGTATGTATGTATATATATCGCTTAGAAAATGACCACGTGAAATGAGCGCTGACTACAACGTAGCGCATCTTCTATGCCGGTAGCTGTTAGCTGTTAGCTGCAGCCGGTGTAATCTGCACTCTACTGGGTGCACATTTATATAGATATTGGCAACCTCAACTAGTGGTTGGTACAGCCCCCATAATAGCCAAACTCTACTGTCCCAACACGTACCTGTGCGGAGACTCGTAACCGGCAGGGTGAATTGCCCTAGGAAGTCATTGCTTGAGGTATAGTCATGGTCTTCCACCAAGAAGCGAACCAGTGCCAGGTCAGGAACATGGACGGTAAAGTTGAAGGTACAGTCCCATCGTGGGTTAAAGCCTGAAACCAGGAAAGAACACATGCTAACAAACTTATTTGCACTATTTGTGCAATTGTACCTGTTGAACTTTGTGTGAAATCATGCTGTATGTGTTCTCAACCTTTTCTGTCCCACAGCCCTGTCAGATAAACTCAAGTACCCCTTCATCAACACCACCCGTCATGTTCTAAATGTGCTCATTTGAATTGATTTCAAACTAATAATTACATAAAAATTTATATTCTTACAATAGTTTTTTTTTCATAAAACAAATGTCAATGTCTAGGACTACCACTTGGAGTAGCAGAAGCTATTAGACATTTTCAACCAGGGTTCATCTACTAGGTTTTTCTGGAGCGTTCAACCACATCTCATGGTGTTAATTAGCTACAATATTAACTGTTCGACTATCTCAAGCTGTGTAGAAATTCCTAAATGTTGCTACTGAAGCCATTTCATCTGACAAAGGGTCTCTTGTGAGTAGGGTAGGCATTTACCATTGTTGTCGACGTGATGAGTTTTCTTCTTATTGTTGTCTATGGGAACTCCGTGTATCTCCACAAACACGTGAGGGTCCACAATTGAGGTGGGTTTGTCCCATTCTGGTTTAGGCAGCTGCTGTGCTGAAATAACCTGGAATAACAATGAAATCAGAGCTTAATTTGATTGGTCGTGTCCTAACCTTAACTCTCTCTCGTGAGAGTTTCGCAATTTGCGTCCTACCTTCTATCCATGAATAATTAGATCAGAGTAGAATGGAGCAAGAGCAGTTTATCTAGCAACAGTTCTGACACTCAGCTGCAATGACACACTTTGAGTATACTCTTGTGGTATAGAATTCCTCCATGGCTCATGTTTGGGTTCAGAATGAAGCCAATTACAACTCACAAGAACCATTGCAGTAAGGAGGCTTTCACATCTGGGACCTGGGCCAGGATCCGAGACAAGTACACTTGACCACAAAGTCCAGCTTGTTTGATTAGTGTGAACACTGTACCTTACAAGGGGCATGGATCGACGAACCACTTGAAAAAGTGGTCTCGATTATGGTTCATGTGTACTCAGGTACGGTTCGCATTAGGTTGCAATACAGAAGTGGACTACTATTTAATGCAAGAAGCAGTCAGCGAGTAGTATTGCAAAAGCATTTCTAAAGTAGGAAGGCAGGCGAGAGGGTCGTTCTTGACATCGCCTCCAATCATACTCAGGCACGGTACGAATCAATCGTACCTAACAAGAAAACACCCTAAGAAACAACCATTCACCAAGCCTCAAATACTCCTGTAGTTCTATGTTGAGGAAAATCTTTCCAATGTAAATTGACAGAGGTGAAAATACTTTTGGAACCTGCAGTTTCACCTATTTTGCTACTTGCTACCTATCTTACCCGAACAGTAAGCAGGACGGGTCTGTGGCCAGGCCCTCCACCAACATTCTCCGGGTTGAAGGTGGTGTCAGGCTGGCACATGAAGGGAGGCTTCAATATGTACCCACACTGACTATTCTGCAGGAACCTGCCTTGGTTTAGGTCCATCTGCTCACCTGGTGTCTGAAAATTCAAAGCAACTAGAGAAAACACAACACAACTGTGTTAGCGTCACACGTCTACCACAATGTTCTTTTCATACTGCCACTGGGGGTGGGATGTGGGGGGTATGGGTAGACCAAAGACAGGAAGATGTGTCTGAGTAACAACTCTTGATTACTCTCTCTGCTTCTCTTGCGAATAGAATGGCATAATATAAGCTCTCACCAACTTGGCAGCCTCCGTTCCACATCTCCTGAGGGTTGTAGTTGGACGACTGGAGGCGTTGGCCTGAAGGGTAAATCCTGCTGAGCTGGTGGCTGTTGTGACGAACAAAATACATCCCTGGAGGGGCAGAACAAGAAATGTCTGATTAGTCCACTTAGTCCAATAGTAAGCTGAAGAAAGACTCATTTAGCTTTTGTCCTTGTGCTGCCAGGGACTGTGAGAAAAGGAGTTGTTTTGCACAGATAAGGAGTTGTTTTACTCAATACAGTGTCCCAGTAAAAGTCAACACTCAATACTTTCCCACTACATGAGACGAAGAGCACACAGACAGTAACTTTCCACTGTTGCATAAAGAGACATCATTACATACAATGTAATTTTCCATTACATATGCTAATTATCTCACTTCATCCTATCTTAACTCAGGTTAGGAAATCCTAAACACTCAATCCAACATCGCTTATCAACTTTTACTTTACTTTTCTCATCTTGCCGAGCTGAACAAGTGTAGTTTTTATCATTGAAACGCACTGAAACATACATTTAAACGTACAAAACAGTGGAGCAAAATCAACAGGGGGTTCTTAACTTCAAGACGGATGAACTTTAGAGGTGTTGGAAACATCTGTAGAGAAATCCAAAGATGTTCTTTTTGGGCAAATTTACAACAACGCTGACTCAGGAGATAAAAGAAAGAGAGCGGGCTAAGATAGCAGACACAGTCTTCACTGTATCCGACATCTAACTGATGCTGTCAAAAAGAAAATAAGGACACTGACAAGTGATAGGAAGAGGAAGGCAGCTCTGGTGTGCAAAGAGCAGAAGAGAAGTGAAAGGTCAAACAGCTTAACGGTTATCCTAAAGTTATGATCGTTGTGTAAAACACTTTTCCTATCTTAAGTTTGGATAGGAATATTGACTTAGGAACTGCTCATCTGTAATGGCTTTTCCTAAATCAGGTCCTAGCCCTAATTACCATGGTTACCAATCAGTTAAGAAAGGATCTGCAAGTTAAGTTTCTGTAACACAGCCCCTGATCCCTGAAATATTAATAATGTTCATCACTCATGGACTTATGTGACCTTAAAGGTCATTTATTAGATGCTACATTTTGAAATCATGATATTGAATCATATTTTATGACGTAAACATGCATGTTTTTAGTAGACATTTGTAGGATGAATTGTGCTGCAGATGAACTCTAAACCCTCTAAATGTTCTCTTCACTGTACAGTCATGTGTCTTGTGTCCCGCTCAGGCTTCCGTCTCAACAACCAGCTGTACGACATCATCACCATGCGCTACGCCAACGAGGGCATGAACATCGACTTCGACAGCTTCATCAGCTGTCTGGTTCGGCTCGAAGCCATGTTCAGTAAGTGGGCGCCTCGCCAACACCAACACCATCACTGATGTTTGATTTCAGTCAGAGAAAGTGTTGAATTACTGGCTTAAAGTAGAGCATTTTGAAAACACATTTACTTTGTGTCTGTTAAGAAAACAACCTTGATATTATACTGTTTTTATCTATGAAATATGCACTTTTGAGTTCATTTGATAGTAGATTTTGATGTGAAAATATGCTCTTATGAGCCTTATTTACAAAGTGAGGCTGCCACATCACAACTTATCACAATCAGGTTTGTAGCCAAGTAGGTTTTCACATGCATGGATTTGCCTTGGTGTTTTAGTGAATAACAATAAATACAGTAAGAGAAGATAAAGATAAAAATAAAAAAGCAAGTACTGCAAAAATAAAAAATAAATATATATAATAAATAAATAGAAAAATCTACAATAAAAATATAAAAAATATGTTATACAATATGTTTTTAAAATGAAACAGCTGTAAAGTTTTGTGCAGGATTATTATTATTACTATTATTATTATGAATAATAATAATAATAATATTGTTAAAATATAATAATAATAATATAAATATTGTTATAATATAATAGTAATAATTAGAATAATTTAATGTTAATAATAATAATAACAATAATAATAATAATGAGAATCATGCTAATGTTATTAATAATAATAATAATAATACCTATTTTTTTAAAGAAATAGATAAATATATTAATAATTTAATGTATTACTGTTTCTACTATACATCTACTATGGACACTATCAGGGGTGAACAAGAGAGGAAAATAAGGTCAACTGTGTCTAGTATCAATGATTGACAATGATTACCACCAGCTGGTCAGTGATCAGTGTCACTGAGCCTCTGACCAATACAGTATGTCTGTAACTTTGAGTAGTTTGGTATCCTTAGAGGTCTCTCGGATGAAGTGTGCCACACTTGTGTTGATGTGTGTTTTCTCTCTCCAGGGGCGTTCCAGGCCTTCGATCAGGATGGAGATGGTACAATCAGACTCAGTGTCCTGGAGGTGAGACGACTTGTTTACTGTAAACTAAACTCAGACGTCACCTCTGACGACAGACGTCAGAAACGGTGACTTCATGTGTTGCTGGCTCTCTGCGGTCACAGATTTCAGTGTAACACCGGCATATGGCGACACCGAGACCATGAGAAGGTGGTGTACTATGAACCAGACACTTATTGAATGTTTTCCTTCTCTCCATCTTCAGTGGCTCCAGTTGACCATGTACGCCTAGAGAGGCCCATCTTCCTCCAGGTGAGCTCCACTCCACACGAGGACCAGACCTGCCAGCCTTTACCTCAATATTCAGTGTGCCCGACCGTCGTTAGCTCTCATCCACTTCACCTGCAGCCCCCTCACCCCCCCACTCAGCTCTGCTCTTTCTACTCCCAACATGTTCAACATGCTTCTTCATCTCCTCTTCCTCTCTATCTAGCTCTCAGGCCTTCTTTTCTCTGCTCTTGTCCTCTCATTATCATCGAGTCTCTCCTTTCAGCCATTAGCCTTTTTGTTAAAAAAGACACAAGTTCAGTAATTTTCTCAGGCATCAAACACACACAACCTCACAGAGCTCCTTCTACGGTACCACCTAAACCACCCCATCATCTCCCGACATTATCTTCTTCTTCTTCTTCTTCTTCTTCTGTTATCAAACTGAGCAGCTTTCTTCCTGTATTGATTCCAGTGAACTGGGCTCTCTAGTGGAATAAACTCGTGAATCACTCTGTTATATTTCTGAGAATACAACAACAGTTAGTTTCTTTAGGATTTCAAGGAACAAACACCACTCTGCCCCCCGAACCCTGCTTTTAATCACTTATTTTTGTGAATAAAACAATCCTGCTGGACTTCTGTGGACACGTTTCCCCCCCGCTGTGCTGGGTGCGAGCCGTCAAGCAGCTCCCCGGTGGACAAACTCAGGCTTCTTTTTGTTCGCCTCCACTCCAGCGCAACAGGAAGTAAACCCCCCCTCCTCGACTACTGTCCAGTCTTTCAGCTCTTCATGTGGATGGATGACATTCAAGAACTGTGGAGCTGACGCGTTTTTTAGTAACGCCGACGTTAGAGGTTAAAAAAACAATATGGATTTGACAGAATATGGCTGATGGGTTGGACTGCAGCTTTTTGTGATTTTTTTTTTTTCCAATTAAGGCTTTGGTCAAATGAGTGTACTGCATTTTTAACCATTTTAACCAAATAAATAAATAACTGTGTAGTTATTGGTTTTGACTGTGTTACCAGTAGACTTGATGTGAAATTGTGGTATTTTAAAGCAACATAAAGAAGACACACATTTTATGATGTTGCACCATTTTTTTTTTATTATTATTATTAACAATGTCTTTGATTGCACTTTCTTAAAAAATATCTTTGATAACAACTGAAAAAACTTTGAAGAAACTCAGGAATGCCAGGTAAGGAGAGGTGAACTGCTCACTTTTCTCAGACGTTAGCGGATGTTTGGAAGATGGCGGCTGTGAGAAACGTTAACTCCTCAACAGAGGACACAACCAAGAGAGCTGCAACCACACCAAAGTTTGCCAAAGAGAGCAACCGGCTGGGATTTCACACGGGTTTAAAACTGGTTGAATATGCCTTTTTTTTGTTTTTAAAAAGTGGCTTTTTTTGAGCGGGTGAGGTATGGCATGGGAGATGAATCATAATTCTTCCCTTCAAACACCTCCTCGAAACATCCTTCACCTCCACACTTCATTAGAAAACTATCTTCACTGTGGAAAAAATACAACACCGCTGCCTTCTGCTCGATGCTCCAATTATAAAATAAATGTTGTCATAAAAACAGTCACACTCACTCATGGAAAACAGGGTTCATCAAACAGGGTTAAACCACTTTGTGGACAAGAACAAACCCACACAGATAAACACATGTAGGAACACACACACACAAACACACAGACACAATCATCTTCATCATCACCATTGCCACGTCTTGGCTCTGTTATCACTGCAAATTCTCAAATGGCAACTTCAGGCCAAGTAACACAACACTGCACCAAAGTCCCTCAACGCCTTCATATCACTGAGCAACGAAACAAACAAACAAACAAAAGTAAATGGATGTTTTTTATCTTAAACCGCTAACGAAACAAAAAAAGATGTTTTCTGAAAACAAAATAAAAACCAAAAATAAATTAATTCAACGAAACTCCTTCAAAACAAACACCGTTCCACTAAAACACGGCCCGGGAAAACTTTAAATCACTCGTTATTGTCCTAAACAAAAAGGTTACCTTGAGTGAATAACTTAAAAAAAAGAAAAGTATAACAGCTAAAGGTTGCTCAACATGACATCACAACTGCACTACAACAATAAAAACATCTCTTAGCCCATGCCATATGACGGTTAATCGGTTTCAACAGAAAAGCGGAACAAACCCTCTCTGACACCGGCAACGCTGAAGTTTCTTCAATAACAAAAGTCACGTGTTTCTTTGTCTTATTTTGGTCAGTGAAAAGAGGAACTGCAGTGGTCAGACAGAGAGAAAGAGAGGAAGGCGTGTTTTTGTAGAACGTAAAAAAACAACAACAACCAACCCTCCTTTCATCATTGTATTATGGTTGGATTCCAACACCGAACATAAAGGATGGACTCGTCAGACGCCACTCGTCAGGCTCGACAGGAGCGCTAAGTGGGTCCCAAAAACATCCCCCCCAATATGGGAGGTTAAAGGTGTGGGGGGGTAAAGGTAGCAGGGAGGGGAGGAGGGCTCAGGGAGGAACGATGTTCCCTCCAGCAGCCCTTAAGGCTCCAGTGCAGTCTCCTCCGCTGCGTGTTTCTGCATGTGCACCAGCATCCCCTGCAACACACAAAGAAATAATACCCTCTAAATGAAAGGGCTTATTGAGAATGTTTTTATGTAGACAAATATTATATTATGTATTTTATGTCGTAGAACAAACGTTAAATCTCTTTATCTTGTGTTAACCACAGACCTTATTTCAGGCATCTAACTAAAAACTCATTGACTTCCAGACGAGGGAACCGGAAGTGCTAAAATGTTAACTCATTTCCAGGTTTTGAGACTCATTCCTGCAGCTCTCTATAGCTCCTTTAAGCTCTAAAACCTAAATGTACTCCTCTACGTACTAAAAAGACATTTTAAATTGAGTTTTTTGTTATACCTGCTTGGAGCTGTTGCGTGCACAGAAAAACTCTTCACAGTTTTTCCAGCGGCATTTGAGCGTCTGGGAGTTGGTGCTGGTGTGGTCGTTGATCAGGTGCTGCTGCAGATGCTCCATCAGCCCGAATACCAGCGAACAGCCGTGCCACTGTCAACACAAGACGACACTGTTAATCAATAATAATAACCAGGGAACCACAACCTGGAAGTCTGCAGAGCTGAGAGGCTCAAGAGGATCATCTCTCCTTCTCCATCTTGGTATTTCCTGAAAGAGAGGTCCGTCCCACCCTCTCCTCCTCTCTCAAACTGGCTGGACGTTTTTGCGTGGCAATCACTGATAATATAGTATACTGAAAACAGTGTAGCAACCTGAGGCTCTGAACCATGACTAACAGCGCAGGAGAGCAGGAAAAAAACTATTTCTACTATACAATTTTATGTTTATTTATATACCAGTATGTTTCGTTAGTAGTGCTGGCTTTTTAAGAGATTTACTAGATAATATCACCTCTTCAGGCCTCTAAACATGATTCAAATACAACTAGAGGGGGGAAAGGTCACTCTTTGGTTGAATGGTCACAACCTGTGAACGGGGTAAACAAGGGGTCTTGGTTTTATTTTGATTGTATTTTTTTTAATTCTTGTGCATCACTGGACAAACAAGATGACTTTACTTCAGGTCAACATTTTTCCAGGACTGTGATAATGTAGTTTGGTGGCAATGTAAAAATGTTTTACAATCTAAAAACATCAAAGTTAACATCAGGGTTTGATGTAAAGTCCCTCAGAAAGAGACAGAAGTCTCCAGAATTGTCAGATTTCTTCTGTTACAGGAGCCGAAATACACCAAAATAAAATCCAGCCACATGACATACACCTCTTACTCTTACATTGTCTAGTTAAACTCTCTTGTTCCACACATTTCCCCTCTCAGCTCTGCCTCCCTGTCCTTCATCTTACCCAGCAGCGGTAGTTCTGCATCAGGTTCAGCTTGACGGCCTGCACGCTGCCGTCGTAACAACCGGTGTAGATCTGAAACACAGAATTAACACAAACAATGGGTTAAGATCTCATCTGAAAGCTTTTTCCAAATATCAAATAACTTGTATGTCATACGTTATAGAAAAAAACACACCAAATCAGCTGGTTATATATATACATATGTATGTGCAAAAACTGGTGATCAAATGAGTCTATTACAGTTGGGACTGATGACGTCTAATGAGTGTCTCTGATATGTTTCCTTGTTTAATTTCACAGTTTTCCTAGCATACAGCTCAGGAAGAAGCAGGTCCCTCACCATGTTCTTGTGGATCGACATACACATCACCATGTCCTTGTGTCCACCGTAGACCTGCAGCTGGTCGTGAGACTGAGGAGAGAACAACAGGTTTCACATTTTCTAGTGTGAAGACATGAAAACGTGCTGAAACGGCGTTCACACCCAAATATAAACGAGCAAATGGCTCAGTAGGCAGAGAGGCCAGAGATGGTTTAAAGGATTCAGACCTGTAGATCGTAGACGCGCACCAGTTTGTCCAGACAGGCGGTCACCATCACCTTCCCCAGGACGGACACCACAGTGACAGCGTGACTGTGGCCCTTGTAGACCCGCACCAGCTCTCCCGTCTGTACGGAGAATAAAATGTGGTATACGTATATTAATACGTCGTTCAACTGCACTGTGCATATGGCCTCTACTTTCAAGAAAGGAATCATAAACATGTTAAAATAATATCTTTATGTATAAAGAGATAACCAGGGGGACTCACATGGATGTTGTGTGCGTAGACACATTGATCACTGGAGCCGCTAAAGACCAGGTCATTGATCACCTGAGAGAGAAACAGAGGAATTAAACTCAATCTGACTAAATGAATCCTCAGCTCCCATAACATGTAACACATGAGATAATCCAGACTTGAAATAGGAGCAGATATTCAATTATTATCACAGATAATACACTGATTTTCTTTACACAATCTTAGCATCGCTCTCTGAAAAAATGACTAGTTTGTTTCCGTTTGTTTCTTTGCTCCTCTGTGCGTTCCAGTAATGACGTGTCAGAGTTGAAGCTCGGGTTACCTTCATGCAGAGCACCGTCTTGGTGTGTCCCTCCAGGGTGCGCAGCAGCAGGCCGCTCTTGGCGTCTCTCACGCTGATGGTGCTGTCGTAGGAGCCGACCAGCAGGATCCTCCGGGCTCCCTCCTGCGACGAGGCCAGGCAGCTGACGGATCGCGGCCCGTGGCACTCGAACACGTCCATCTGCTTGTTTGTCTAAACAAATAACGGCAAAACAGAAACGAGAAGTCGTCACGTCTCCACCTTTTATCCCCCAAAGCTAGGTAAACATATTAATTTCAAGAAAGCTTATGACTTGACTTCAATAACATGACATACAACACACTGCAGCAGACCAACGCTGCTCTTTAACCAGACAACTGGTCTGTAATGGTTCATTATAGGTCTGCAAACAATGTTTGTTTTCAATATTATTTTAACTGCAGATCAAGATTAAGTAATCGCTTGGTCTTAAAAAATGTTATGAGATAGTGAAAAATGCCCAAAGGGACGTCATAAAACTGTAAAAAGTCCAAAGAGATTCAGTTTACGATCGTACAAGATGAAGTAAAGCAGCAAATTCTCACGTTTATGAAGCTGAAACTGACATTTTTACCTGAAAAAATTACTTAAAGTGGAAACTTTTCAAAGGTCTAAACACTGATGAGTCCAGCTTTTTCTGTCTCCTGAACATTTGAAGTCTAATTTATATTTTTCTGTAGGTGGAGAAGTGTCAATAACTACAACAATTTTAATTAGGGCCCGAGCACCGACAACGTCGGGCCAGCGAAGGCCCTATTGAAACTGTAGTGTTTATTATTATACTCCTCCTTCTTCTCCGAAATGAATCGCCTTTTCGACGACCTTAGCCATCCCCAAAAGTTGTTAAACTTGGAACGCTTATCAGACGCGGTGAAAAATTTGATATTTTAAGGGTCTCGAGCTTGGCCGTTGCAAAATGGCTCGCTAGCGCCCCCTAGAAAAATGGAAAAATTGATATCCGCGCTCCGGTTTCACCTACAAGTACGAAATTTGGTAGACAGATGTAAGATGTTGAGACAGACAAAAAAGCCTCTTGGAGGTATGCCCAAAACTTAACAGGAAGTCAGCCATCTTGAATTTGATGTGCGATTTTGCCCATTTTTCGCCCATTTTTGGCGTTTTATTCTGAATAAACGTTTCGAGGGTGAAGGTGCGAGTATACATAATACATCTTTTTATGTAACTACTGTAGCTGCTACAACTACTTGAGACTCAGTCAAGAGAGTTGTCTTATATTTTCCTTCAACAACTCGAGGAGAGAAGATGAATTTATATTACATTTCCAAACAGAATCAGAGAGTCTTAACGGTCTTCACTGTCTTAACTTTACAGTGCTAACAGTATCACTGTCGAACTTTTCCACTACTTAATGCATCTTGTACTGCACTGCATCTCTCACCTTGAGGTTAAAGGTCACCACTGTGCCGTTTGCCAGACCGGCGTATAAAGTCCTCCATCGACTGTGGAGGCAGAGGACTCGGTCTGACAGGTGGAACTGCTGCTCCAGCTCTCGAGTCTGAGGACGCCAAACAACATCAACTGAATTAAATTATACATTTTTATAAAAGTAGAATGAAGAATAACACCTCATGGCACTCTTCTTCTATTTCCCATGATGCTAACAGTAAGAAAACCTGCTCCACATATATGGCTACACAATTCATGGTCACTAAAAGAGCCCAAATCAACAAAGATCCAATTATTAATCAGCGCATTACTCAACACATCCTATAATGTGACCAGATCAAGCAGAAAGTACTGCATGGATGATCAATTATCAATGTGATTAATCAGTAATAGTAGATGTGTGTTGTTACCTTGAGGCTGTAGCAGCAGATGGTCTGGTCACTGGAACCAGAATAAAGGCGATGATGCAGACTGGGAGCCGCGGACACCAACAGGCAGCTCACTTTGGAGCTGTGACCCTCGAACACACCGACACACTTATGGCTCTGCAACAGCAAGAAAATAAAGGTTTGTTCACCTGGTGCATTCACAGAAAATAGGAATTAACCTCCCGACATCCTGCTGACACCCACCACCAGGTCGAAGACTTTGATGGTCCGGTCTCCTGAACACGTGTAGAGCAGCCCGTTGTAGATCTGCATGGCGTTCACCGCCTCCTGGTGGCCCTCGAACACACCCTCAGTGGGCAAATCGTCCTCACCGTGGTCAGAGGACGCGTCTGTGAAACACAGATAAAAGAAGATAAAGAGCATTCTGTAAAGATGCAATGCACTTAAAATCCCATAAATACACCTTAAAAAGAATACTATATTATCCTCGTAGCTTAGATGACAACATATTGATAGGGTCATAGGTTGGTCACTACAAATAAACTCTCTCCAGGTTGCAATCTGTTTTAAACGTAGAAAGAAATTCATTTTTCCTAAACTTTCTTGGTAGAAAAACTCAAATATACAGGATGTAGTTTATATACTGTAAGTATCATTTAGTCATCAAAGTAGCTGATTTAACAAATGTCCTCTAATAAATTCTCCACCGATCATTTTCTAAGTGCAGGTTTTGTATGTTTTTCTCTGGATGAACATTTAAATGAGACAAAGACCAGCGATCAGTACGCATCAGGTTAAATATACACATTCTCATAAAGTTGTGTGTCCATTTATCACAGCACTCATCATCCGGCTCACACAGCATCACTGAAAGTCAACTAACAGCTCTATGAATAACTTGCCCATAAAAAGTAATTTGGGTGCTCAGAGAGTCTATTTTAACCTGATCAAGGAGGACGATATTTCTAATTCTGGCCGTTCAGGAGGTGGTGTGATTTTATGTTTAGTTATCTAACATCAAGACTACCGGTGGGGCGACGGGGTGCTATCATCACTGCAACATTTTATTTCAATGCAAAGAAAAATGTAATAAAAATACTAATTTTAAAAAATACTTTATAAGTATACCAGATGGACACTTTTAGAAATGTTTGAAAAGTTCAAGGAAACAGTGTTTTTCATGCAGGCATGAAATAATTTAAAGCTGCTCGTCAAACGGTTGAATCGCTTCAGAAACCCTCTCCCCATCCCACAATTTCTGTACCTTTACGAATCAGACAATCCGACACTCACACCCACTTAACGGTGTGATTCGTCAGCTGTGTGGAGGAGAGAACGCCGGGTTTCTCTCTCCAGCTCTTTTTTTTCATTTTTGACAGAATTATTTCACTCCGTATGTCGTACGAACTTGTTCTGTTGGACCCTTATAACAAGAACAATTCTCCAGAGATGAACTTACCTGATGAGATCTTTGATATCTTGGGCGACGTGATGGGAAACGGCAAGTCACTGTGGGGAGAAAAGGAGGAAATGATGAGTGATTATAATTTGGGATTGAATCCAAAAAGATCTGCAATTAGACTCCAAAATGACATTTATTGTATACTCTACATATATTTACTGTTGAGATCACTATATATAATCTTTTCTTTTCAGGCATCTGATCCAGTGGACTTTTTTATTTTTGCAATTTTACTTTTACTGACATTTTCAAACCGACTTTATTATCCCTTTAGATGCAAAACTGAGAAAACAAACATTAACAAAATGTCAACTAAAGGTCCACTTATTCACTTGTTCTGGAGCTTTTGAGTACATCACACAGTCCTCAGTCCCATCCTGTGATATGGTTGAAAGCTCCAGAACAAGCGAGTAAGTGGACCTTGAGTTGAGATTGTTTTGTCAACGGCTGTTTCCAAAGATCAAGAATGAGTCTCACCTCTCGGAGGACCGGCACACGTCCATGTCGCTGGTGGAGGTGACCTCGTTGCAGGCGAGGCTCTGCGGCTCTGGTCTGGAGGAGTCTGGGACCTGGACCGGAGGGGAAGCTGGAACCGGGGCGTCCGTGTGCGGCTGCTGACAGGCAGCGGTGACCTCCATGCTTTCTTCTGATTCCAGGTTCACCGTGAGCTCAGCAGGGGCCGCCTGGGGAAGCTCCACCATGTGTTTGGGGTCTTCTTTCTCAAGTGTGTCGGTCGGAAACAGGCGCCTGGAGGCCTCCTCAACCAGCTCCATGTTCACGTCACCCTCTCTGTCCTCTGACGGTGGAGTGGAGGTGCTGACCTGGGAGCTCCCGCTGGGTCTCCTGCGTGGTCGAGGCCACCGCGGCCTCAAGCCCTCTCCGTCTATCTCGGTGTCGCTACTCTCGGGCTGCTCCGTCCCTTGGGCCTTCTTCAACACCTTCCTCTTCTTCAGCTTCCTCACGCGCTTCCCGCTCCTCAGTTCAGGCGGAGACGGAGGCAGGTTGAGGACTGAGGGGGCTGAAGGGGGCTCAAAGGACGGTGTGGCTGCGCAGTCGACAACACTGCCCACCTCAGAGCCCCTCCTGCTGGCCAAGAGAGGCTTTAGGGGGGATTTGGAGTCAGGCAGACAGTTCCTGGATGCCTGTATGGCCTTTTCCATGGTCTCAACCAGACCTGACAAGCTCTCTTTGCAGTCTGCAGGCGTGTTGAAGTTCTCCCAGTTATGATCTGTGTTAGTTTGGTACGGCTCAGACTTTCTCTCAGGAGATGGCTGGAAATTAAAGGCAGGATCTGCAAGAGTTTCAGAAGCACATGGATCAGATGAACAGAAATGGAGAGGATGTTTTTGAGCAATTTCTAAATTTTCCCTTGAGTCACTGCACTTATCTAAATTGCTGAAAACATGATTGTCTATTACTATGTATAATAAATGCAGATTTCTGAGCATTTCCTCTGATTTAGGACCAAGCAGTCTTGGCAGAGGTAAATGTTTTTAAAAAATGAAAGCCCCACAAGGTTATGGGGTTGTTTTGTAAACAAAGTTATATTTACATTTCATGATTTTCACCAGAACACATCTTTGAGGAATTTGCTGATATACATCCCCTTCCGCATTATTTTTTTTTGGGATATTTTGGAGTCAGCAATGTTTAAATCCATGTTTACCAGATGACAGTCTTCTTTTTTACTGCCTTTTACAGCACTTTGCAACATTTCTTGTCATTTATTACATGGCTGTGTTGAATACTCGATTCTGATTGGTCAATCACGGTCTGTAATTTCTGTATAACAGACCGTTGCTATGATGTCAGACTCTGGCGGACCGTTTTTGTGTCAAATTATTGATTTCTTCAGTAAGTAGCCGTGTAATAAGCGGGATAATGTACAGCTAACGGGTCATTGTTGTGAAAGAATCCCAGACAGGGCGATGCTGCATGTCTCTCATCGCCATTAAGCGACCGGCTCGCTGTACATTATCCCTTACATAACAGCCAATGTGCAGGAATGTCCTGTGTGATGTTACCTGGCGAAAAGGCTGCAGCAGGAGCGTCAGGCAGCTCTGGAGTGGTGCTGTGAGCACAGTGGGTCATATCGTCCCCGGGGTCCATCTCTGAGCTGACATGGACCGGAGACTGAGGCTCCTGCTTGATAACTATGGGCATGAAGGGAAGGCTGGAGGAGGGAGGGGAGGCAGGAGGACTCGGACAGGGGGCAGCAGCAGCAGCAGCAGCAGTGTCCGTGACAGCGGGGAGCAGCACAGAGGAGGGCGTGTGTGGCTCAGCTTCTACTGAATCCATCTTTTCTTCTTTCAGTTTGATCTGAGGTGCACCCTCCAAACCACCTGTATACAAAATGCACAATAAACGCTTAACTCCTCTGTTTATTTCAGTTTGTAGTCACTGGTAATAAAAGTTATCATTTAATAAAACATAATGTCATGTATTCCATACTAATGTCCTCACCTTGCATCCCTTTCAGTAACTCGATGCGCTTGTTTCTCAGTGTGGTCATCTCTCCAGACATCTGGGTGAGACAAAATCATACAGTGAACAGTGAAAAGTGAATATTTCTGCTTGTTAAGTGGGTAATATATAACATAATATGGAGATTAATGACTTTGGAACATGACATGAAACTAGAAGCGAGTTGTTTTCATTAATATAAACTGGATTATTAGCTATTAGGTCGCCTGTTTTTCCTACAATGAAAATTAATAATGTTATTTTTGGACACCCTTCACTTCCTCAACAGTAGAAATAATTAAGTAGCTGGCAAGACATCAAACACTCGCTAAGCTCAGCAAACTGTGGACATCTGCTCCAACTGCACCGGCCTCAAAACCAGGCAACTCTCCAGGAGAGAATCAGCCTCTCAGTGGAAGAACTAACACTCACACATGCACACCAGCCTGCTCTTGAATCAAAATGAAAAGAGAAAGTTAGACATGTAGGTGCTTTTATCACAACTCTTTTTACCTGCTGTTTAACCACCATGAGACGCTGCACCTCTATATAGGCGGCCTCCAGCGCGGCGCGGGCCTGGATCAGGCTGGTGTCCATGGTCTGCAGCGAGCGACTCAGCTCTTCCTCCCGCAGAGACACAGCCAGCAGCTGGTCGATCTGTGAACGCTCTGCACACACAGGCACCGAAAGATGCTTATTGTGAACCATCGGCAGCAGCTTGGCACAAGTTTTGTTGTCTTAAAATTAATTTAGATTGAAGATGTCAAATCCTTCCACCAAAATCGTTAAATTACATGAGCAGAGACAATATACTACAGACAAAAACATATACACTTCACTCTCAAAAAGTGAAACAATACAGTACATATGACTTGTTAATGCCACAGAACTCATAGATACTAACCTTTTTTGGATTTGACTTTCCTTCTTTTGCTGTTGTGTTCCAAGCAAGACGTCTCTGCACTTGGGACGTCCTACAAGGGAGAAAGAAAAGAGTCACGTGCTGCCTGTTTTAAAGTATTAAAGTAGACACAAATAAAAGTGATTATTGATCACATAGAACTTTTTTAAAAGAGTCCTCCACCGATTTAGCATTGCACTCCTGTAACACTGTCACTAATGATCGAAAGTTTTTGAAAAGAAAGTTTCAAAATGTATGCAGCAGAACCAGAGATATCGTCATTTTTATTCCATGCGTTCTCCTTCACCTTGTGCATACATTACCCACAATGCAACTAGACCGCTGACAGTTTGGTAGGATATTCAGATGTTATGCTAGTGCCAACTACTGTAGCCTCGAGCCTCTAGACTCAAGCAGAGATGAGGAGCGGACTACAGAGGTCTCACTTCTTTCTAAGAAACAGGTTTTTTAGTTTTCAAACTTTTAATAACATTTATATTCATCAGACTTCACACAGCTCCTCTAGATACAACGTCTTTAGCTGTAAACAGACTCGGTGAAGTTCCACTTCAACACCGTTTCCTTTACTCACCCCGGCTGCTCTCCTCCTCTTCCCTGTCCCCTGGCCGTCGTACAGCTCCGTCCCCGAGCTGCTGTCCCCGAGCACCGAATCAGACCGCTGGAGGGCCTTCACCGTCGCAGACGTCAGCTTCTCCGGCTGCTTCTGTGCTTTAGCCTCAAACTGGCCAAGCATCTGCTCCACCTCTTTCTCTTCACGCTGATCGTCTTTGGGATTGGGAGAACCGGAGGATGCCTGCGGCTCTGAGCTGAGGGCCTCTCTTTGCTCCGTGTCCTTTGACATGAAGGATGTAAACAGGGAGTGAGTGGACACAGGAGCGATGCTGCTCTCTGATAAGGAGCGTTTTCGGGAGGCGGGGTTGTCCATCAGTGACTCCCACTGGAAACCCTCCACCAGGGGAATGCCTTCTTCCTCCTGGCTCTGGTCCTCCTGGCTCTGGTCCTCCTGGTCGATCGGCACCATCTCGATCCCAAACCTGGAGGACGGACAGGACATTACATAACATGAGCAACTGAAATTTAAAAATGAATGTTGAAAGAATGCAAACTCCAAATGTAAGATTCACCTTGGCATGCCTTTCCCTTTGTCCTGCTTCTTCCTGACCTCCTGATACACCTGATCCCAGTTCACGTTGCGTCGAGACCCGGAGGAGCTGATGAGCTGCCGGACAGTCGGTTTGAGCCCGGAGTCCTTTTCCGTGTCACTCCTCCGCGACTCGCTCAGGTTTCTCACCCGTCTGGCGATGTTCAGGTTGGGCTCGTGGCCACCTGTTTTGCTCTTGGAGCTGATGTGTTTGGTCAGATCACGTTTCAGGACGGGAGGCAGGTCGAGTTTGGAAAGACCCGACGCGTTTGACCCGGAAACCGTCTGAGCTTCACCGCTTCTGGAGGTGTCGCTCTCTGAGCTCTGCCCGGCCTGCATGGCTTCATCTGGTGCTACCGGGCGTGTTTCCTTCTCCGCTCTCCTCCTGTTCTCCTCGTCTCCTTGGCTCGAGGCTGCCGGCTCTGAGCTCTCCATGGTCGAGGTGCTGACTTGCAGTGATTGGAGAAACTGGCTGCTGTCTGAAGATTGCAATGCAGGCTTTTCTGGCCTGACAGTCTCAGGTAGATTTGGTTTAGCTGCGCTCTGCCTGTTTTCTTTATTCACTCCTATCTGACTCTGATCTTTCTGCTGCTCCTCCACATTGTGCAGCATCGTTTCCATCCTGTTGTTTCTAGAGCTATCCAAAGAGCCTCTCTTTTCGCACACAATCTGTCTCGCTTTCCTGAACGTCTCTAGGAGCTGCTGTTCTTTCCTCAACTGAAGGAGCCCGACAGGTGGAGCCTGGGAGCTGAACCCACTCTGCTTTGATTTTGATTGTGAGTGCACTTGACTGCTGAGTTGTGCTCCGCTGTTGAGACCGGGAACTGAGGACATCTTCCAATCTTTATTTGGCAATGGCTTGTTTGCCTTCTGATTGGAGGGACCAGATGTGGCGTTCTGGTGGCCATCTCTCTGAGCACTGCTGCTTCTACTGCCGCTGCTGTTGCTTCCATCTCTGGGTTTGGTTTTGGGGTTCTTTTTATGCTTCCCTTTCTCTTCCACACTTTGTCCACTCGAGCTCAGCTGCCCCGCTTTCTGTTCAGGTCGGGATTGCCTGTTCAAAGCGCTGGTTTCCTGTGCCTTGTCTTGTTTCTGGGGATTATGGACTTTCGTGGACTTCTCTAATGAGTTTGCATCCTTGTGGGGTACAGATTCCGAACCCTTTGCGACTGGATAAGGTGACCAGCGACAGGCTTTGTCCAGCTTCGGATTGCTACCGAAGGTCTTAGAGCTCTTACTGCTGCTGTGGTCCGGTTCTGCTGTTTGCCCCTCCTTATTCTGAAGCCCGTCACCCTGCTGACCGCCCAGCTCATTGCCTGTATTTTGAAACGGGTTAAGAGCTCGCGCAAATAAAGTGGGTGGAGGTGGATACGCAGGACAAGGCCCTAAAAGGCTCGGGGGCCGGCTCCATTGTGGGCTCTGGGAAATATTGTTTCGACCATAGACCCCGTTACTGCTGCCTCCGTTGCTGAGCCAAGGCAGTCGACTCCGTTGATTGCCACAAATCGCGCCCTGATCCCACTGCCTGTTACCCAAACCTTCCTGGCTATGGAAGTTTCCAGCACCAAACTCTCCTGATGCCCATTTCTGAAAGTTGGGCGGCTCCTGAGCGTGCCAGGTGGCGCTCTTCCCCTGTCTACTGTGCTGCCAGGGTTGTGCCTCCCCTGCTATGGCATCACATTGGTTGCTCCTGTACCAAGTTTTGTTGTGACTGGATCCACCGAACCCCGTCTGTGATTGCTGCTTCCAGGCACAGTCCAGCCGGTAACGCTCCTTAGCTTCTTTTAACTTCTGCTGAAACTCCTCCTTTCTCTTTCGATCCTCTTCTTCTTTAGCCAGCTTTGCAGCAGCAGCCTCCTTGTCTTTCCTACAAAGAAAAGACAGATATCAATATACACCGATCAGCCATAACATTATGACAGCATCGGCACCCTGACCGGTCTGCGGCTACGCAGCCCCATATGCAACAAACTGCTCCTCACTGTGTGTTCTGACTCCTTTCTATCAGAACCAGCATTAACTTTTTCAGCAATCTGAGCTACACTAGCTCTTCCATTGGATCGGACAACACGGGCCAGCCTTCGCTCCCCACGTGCATCAATGAGCCTCGGGTCTGACCCTGTCGCCGGTTCTCCTTCCTTGGACCACTTTTGGTAGGTCCTAACCACTGCAGACCGGAACATCCCACAAGAGCTGCAGTTCTGGAGATGCTCTGACCTAGTCGTCTAGCCAGCACAATCTGGCCCTCGTCAAAGTCGCTCACATCCTTGACCATTTCTTCTGCTTCCAACACAGAGTTCAAAGTTCAAAATGTTCACTTGCTGTCTAATATAATCCCCCCCATACCTGTTCGCACTCTACCCGTGCAATTGCACGTCACCGGAGTCTTCCACAAGCTGCTAAGCTAAGCCGTGAGTACTAACAATAGCCATGTTCACGTTCATAACAATATGATTATGTCCTTCATGGTAATAGTGGAGGAGTGGCTTTGGAGGGATTGGAGGGATTCCTGTAGGGACGGACTGTCAGTGTTGGCAACTTGGCAACTTTCTCTCTAGATTAAGTGACTTTTGGAGCCGGTGCTGCTAGCTACTTTCATGGGAAAAGAGTTGGCAACACTGGGCTGGGTTTTTGAGTCGGATCGTGTTTCTACCTACTCAAGATAACCGACCCAGCCTTTAACAACACTTAAAAGTCTCTGTAGCAACCGCATCTATTGGCTCACTGCTGTCAGGTGTCAAGGGTCGACTCACAGTGTGACCTACAGCGCTGACCAGCAGAGGGAATACAAGCTGACAGCTGAATGCCAGCTTCAACAGTCTTGACACATATCCTACTTTCTCAACTGCTCCAGACATTCAGACATGTCTGTGAGGTTTCCAGTGAGACAGTGAGGTCAACAATGTGTGTCAAGCAAACATGCACATAAAAGGCGTATTTGAAGAGGCAATCTTGCAGGATGATTCGTTTGAGGTTTGAGTTTTCAATCCTAAAACCGCAATTATATATCAAAAGTATGTAATTAATTCCAGATTTCAGAGCATCACAGGGTTGGAGAGAAGTTTTTGGTTGCATTTCACCATTTGTAGAGGGCAGTAAACACGTGTCTGAACTTTCTGTGTGCAGTCATGCTTTTATTTTAGGCTGCAGTCCTGACATACGACTCCAGCAGCGGCTCAACCTGAAGCTGCAGCTAAAACAGGCCTGCGAGCACCACGGAGCTGAAATGTGACTATACATGGTGCAGGTACACACAAACGACCAGCTCGTGAGCCATCACTTACAATATTTTTTGGACACTTGTCCAAGAAATATTGTAATAGAAATATTGCCCAAAAATATTGCCCAAAAAACGTTTTAAAAAAAAAGGTAATTTCTCATATTTGTAACACAAACAATTCAATTGACAGTTTATTATAAGCACTGAAAAGAAAATATATTTGACAAAATGTGTTTTCACCAATAAATGAGCATAAGACAACTTTTTGAATTCACAAAAAAATTGTTTTTGTGTTAAAAATTGCCTGACTGTCTTACCTGATCTGTTCCTTTCTCTTCTCGATCAGGTCCACCAACGCCCGGTCGAAGTAGTCCTCGTCACGGTCGTTCCCAGCATGCTTTAGCTCTGCGGCCTCCACGTTCTGCTTGTGCGTGGGGCTGGAAATGTGGCTGGCATAGTCGGTCAGGCTGACCACCGTCACCTTGCACACTCTGCACTCGTGTCCGCAGTCCCTGGGGAGGGAAGGCGAGAGCGGGCGTTCAATCGTTCCTTCAGGCATTGTTCTGCTCTGATATCTGGTCTGGTTTGGTTTTCGTGTCTGCAGAGCTCGTAGCAACGTACTCCGGCTCTACTTCCTGTTACTTTAAAGTTTGAATAAAATCAGGAGAGGAGAATACTCAACAATCCTTAAAAAGATAACCGAATTCTCTATGTGTCACAGATCAGGAGGTAGCTAACTTGTAATATTCTCTTGTTAAAAAAAAAAAATCTGTATCATCCTGATCTTGTTGTTTCTGTTCTTCAGCAGGCCATAGGAGGCAGGGCGAGGGCAGGAGGAGCAGCCAGGCTGGACCCAGGAAGCATGCTAGTCTAGCTGTTTCTGTCCAGCCATGCAGCACAGCACTGGGACGCGTGGAGGGGAGCGAGGCACAGCGCCCTCAGCCTAGTGCTCTTCCATGATGGTGTCCGCCGCGCTCTGAGACTCTACAGAGTGCAATGTCTGTATTTGACCTCACACTCCTCTGTGAGAGCCAGGACCCAGCCCCCCCTTCCAGACCGGCATGTGTTATTAGACCAGGCCCGAGCATCCTGCCGACCAATCCCAAGCAAAGCCCGCGTAACCGGAGCCGTGTGCAGCTGCTCATAGCCTCCACTTCAAAACCTCTCCCAAGTATGCCATCCTGTAACGCTGATAGGGGCAGCGACTCCGCTGGCTCCTTCTCAATTTCTTTTTCAGATTTGTGTCATCCTGGCGTGTTGCCATTCTCTGACCTCTCGTGCAGTTGGCAAACTCTTTATCAGTGAGATCGGGTTACTTTTATGTATTTGACACGTTATTTCTCAGTTGCAGCAGTGGGGGGGGGAATTGCAATCTGAATTAGTGATGATGAATTCCTCAACTGGAATTGCAATTTGTAAGTCAGCTTGGACCTCACTTAGAGCTGTATCAAGCTGTAACTAAAGTTAAAGGGTAACTTTGGTATTTTTCAACCCTATTTTCCTTCATTTTGTGTCTAAGTGACTAATCGGTTTTCAATTATTATTCTTATTTTTTAACAAATGTACCCGACCATCACGTTTAAATAGATGTCATCTTTGCATATCAATGTTTACATGAAGTCCCAGTAACCTAGCAACAACTCGACCCACAATCAGTATCCAGATTCCTCCCTCTCAGCGCCGGGCCACATACTTCTACTAATCTACAGGGGAGTCACAAGATAGCCAGTTGCCTTCTCTCGGTCATGCCTGTTGTTCCGGAGAGATTGTGTCTAAATATATGTGCCACGGTTGAGACAGCTGCTCATATATCAGATGAACATGTGACCGTGTGCGCACGTGTGTCTCGTGACCCAAATGCATTTAGAGTAGAGAGTAAGAGTAGACCAAACTCTTGAAACAAAGTCAAACTTTTTATATTATAGTTCATTTAGAAATAGTGCATTAAATAAGATGCAGTAATAGTCCAAACAGTCATGATATATAATTACATGATAGCTGTGCGTGTAGTTTATTTTTGGAGAAACAACTCACCGGCCTTTGAGCTTCTCCAGCTCACGGTGGTGCAGCATACTTCTCATGTGCTCATCCATCTCCTGCAGATACACATTGAAAAATAATACATCTTTTCTTTTAGGCATCAATTTCCTGCAAGTTTCCTTGTTTAGTGAGGTGGTAGATATCATGTTATTGATCCCCAAGAGGAGGAATTTACATGTCCCAGCATTGGATTTGGTGATATTTCATTTTTCAGATAAACGAATGAAATAACAAATGATGAAATGTTCTTCTATAGGACAATTCTCTTATTTTAAGCTAAAAAACAAACCATTAAAACAACCAATTAGCTGAAAAAATGTGTCACAAACATAAAAACAGGGCTGTCTTTTTAGAAAAATTGAAGATGAAATGATTTTCTTGGGACAGCAATTGCTGTCGAGTGCAAAAGGTATTTAAAAAATAGGTATAATAAACCTACACAAAAGTCTATATATTGACACTGGAGTTACACAAAGACAATATTAATTTTGTCAAACATCTTATGTACCTGCAGTGTCATGTAGCCTGAGCTCCTAACATGAAGTCATACAGTATTTATACATTTACAGATCATGCTCGAGGGTGAATTACCTGCTTGGAGGAGTGGACTGTTTCACAGAGGATGCACTTTCTTTCTCTCGCCATCTTGAACACAGGTAGGAATCAGCCCATTACTGTTGACAGAGAGAATTTATAAGTTTTCTCAATTGATTTAGTACGAGTGCAATTATCACAACTTATCAAAACTCAGTTATTGTGTCAGTACTGGTCAAAAGGTTTTGATGTTTTTTCACCACGGCAGTGAATGAGAAAAACTGTAATAAATAAAAAACACAGCTTACACGACAAAGCAACAAAGTTCTGTAAAGCCATCCTGAATCATAAATATAATCTAGGTGGTGTGGTGAGTGTGGTTCAACCTTAGTTGGATATTGTCACTATCAAAAATAATTCTGTGAGCTCTGAGCAACATCTCAGACTCATCAAACCGACCCAGAGGAGGGAACTCATTTTCTCTGAACTACCACACCTAACTATTCAGCAACATGCCTCCGTACCACAGCCCAAATGTCAGCACACAGTTCAACCTGGACACTGGTCTAATTCCAGTCTGCTGATGGAGCAACTCTGCAGCCAGGAGGCAGCATCAGAGCCATGTCTGGACTTGTTGAACGTTCACAAACAGGGTGGAGAAACTTAACTATTAATGCCACCCACGGATTAACAGCTAGTGAAGTTACGCCTGTGGCTGTTTCTCTACACTAAAACGTGACGTGGCCTTCTCAAGATGCAACTGACCATGTGGAGACCTTGTTCTATTATACAATTTTACTGGTTTATACATTTTGGGATAAATGAAAGTTTGAAAGCACTCTGACAACTTCGTAACAGCTTTGGTACTGTATAAAAACAAAAAGAAAACCTCCCTGCCGTCTCTATTGTTGACGTTATGCCAAGTATTTTGATAATCGATTAATCGTTAAAGTAATTTTTCATGCAAAAAATGGCAGAAAATGTCGTTCTCAGCATCTCAAATATGGAGATTTTCGGCTTTTCTCTGGACAAAACAAGACATTTAAAGACATCAAAGTATTTTCTGACATTTTATAGATCAAACGATTAATCTAGAAAATAATCAGAAGATGAATCAATAATAAAAATAATCTTTCATTGCAGCCCTACTTTAAAACATTAAATTAGAAAAAGAAGATGCCAGTGTGTACAGCCAGCAAAGTGTTGGTTCAATTGCAGTATGAAGTAAAATCAATTCATGAAAAGAGAAAGATAGCTGCACACTTAGAGTGGCTCCAGTAATTGATTTATTTATCTACACAATGTTTTGGCCACATTGATCTTCTTCAAGCATCAATCTCGTTGGCAGGTAGAGAATATAATGTGCTTTTTCTCACTCAAATCTGACTGGTAGTGAAGACAAATGCGATACTTAAAAAAATAGAAAAGCTGGCACTCTAACCTTCCTGCAGCCGACATCCGACAAGGCTCTGATGGGGATATTGATTGGCTACGAACAAGATAGGAGGTGCAGCACTTGGCCCGTTGGAAAATAAATGGTATTAGAAGACTGACATTTTGGCAAGGTTGGTCTTAGTCGACTAATCGGTCGTTTTGGTCTTAGTCGACTACGATTTTTTTAGTCGATTGGTCATTTTATTGCTTTTTTTATGCTGAATGACCTGTATCCAAATAATTTATGAGCACAGATTAAAAGTGATTTTTTTTGTGATTCTCTGTGGAGAAACTCGCAGATCTGTTGAGTAATTCTAAGAAACTCTAACTTAAGTCTGTTTTTTGTGCCTCTTTGACCTGATGAAAGCCAAACTGGGTCAAAACATCATGCTTCAGATTAAAAAAAATTCCATGCGGGGCTTTCTTCTTATAATTCAAGGCTTCAAGTGCTTTGTTTCCATCTAGGCACAACTCTCTCACCTTTACCATATCGGGTGATTAATCAGTCAAACAGCAAAGTTTAATATAGACTAAGTCTAATAAAGACCATAGTCAAGGTCTGGAGAGGGCTCATCATCCTGATTAGTTAGGCCTATATTCTGTTTATGACATTATAACATGTCTCTCAACACCTCCATCACCATTTCTCTTCACTCCCCAAAGCACCAGAGGGCAGCTATTTATAATCCCACTATGATCCACTGGTCATATTCACTCTCAGCCACTGAATCTGTAGAGGGCAGCAGGCAGGACAGTGAGAGACACCAAATTAATCTGATATTAGCTACTGATGCACCTATAATAGTATAACTTGTTTGAAAACAGACAAGGAAGATGTTTGTTTTGGGATTAATTCACTACAGAGCCTCATGCATACCCTGGAAAGAACACGTTGTGTTTGAAGTTAAATAGAAAGTTAAGTGTTCTCCAAAACAATGTAGGTTAATGAGCAGAAAGAGAAAGTAAAAGCACGTCTGCTCAAAGCAGTTTAACAACAATGGTTAAAGGTCCCATATTGTAAAAAGTGACATTTTCATGGTGTTTTTATTATAAAGCAGGTTTAAGTTCTATATAAATACTGTGAAAGTATTGAAACGCTTAATCCACAGAGAAACACACACAGCCCGTATTCAGAAACTGAGCTTTTGAAACAAGCCGTCAGGATTTCTGTCCATTTGTGATGTCATAAATCTACAATATTTAGACCATTTCACAGTTTTAAATGTAAACATACTAAATGTGTCCCAGTTTATTTCCTGGTTTCAGTGTATGTGAATGACATCAGCTGACAGGAAGTACACATGGACCCAAGCTGTTTCCTAGCAACGCAATTCTGTTGCAATTCCATTGAAATGTACTAAAACGGAGCGTTTCAGGCAGAGTGTAAATACACGTATATTCAGGCAGACAGTATGAGGAAAATAAAAGGTTTTTAAAACATTAAAGCATGTAAACATGTTATAGCAGAAACCCAAAATACAAGTATGAACCTGAAAATGAGCATGATATGGAACCTTTAAAGTGTTAAAGTAGCATGCAGTTGGCTAACTTGGTGCAGGAGTTTATCATCACAAGTTGCATAACATTTGAACATCTGTTTGAAAACAGATAGGGGACCAAGGAAGATGTTTGTTTTGGGATTAATTCACTACAGAGCTTCCTTCTGCAAACCTCATGCATACCCTGGAAAGGACAAGTTATCTTTGAAGTTAAATAGAAAGTTGACAGTTCTCCACAAAATGTAACTTAATGAGCAGAAAGAGACAATAAAAGCACATCTGCTCAAAGCAGTTTAACAACAACAGTGGTTAAAGTGTTAAATTAGCATGTTAACAGTTTCTCTAACTTGGTGCAGGAGTTTATCATCACAAGTCGCATTGAGTCTCCATAATAACTATATCTGACTTTATAAAGCATGCAAAGTTAGTCACCTGCAACAACAACAATGACTCTTAGCTACTCTACAGTTGTATAAAAGTTCAAAACTACCATTACCTTTAAACTAACTTCAGCCAGCAAAGGGTTGACAGGGTTGTTGTTAGCCTAGCTGCTCGATTCTATTATAGTGCAGATATTCGTGTCTACATAACATTACATCTGACTTTATAAAGCATGCAAAGTTAGCCAGCTGCAACAACAACAATGACTCTTAGCTACTTTACAGTTGTAGACAGTAAAAGCACATCTGCTCAAAGCAGTTTAACAACAACAATGGTTAAAGTGTTAAATTAGCATACTAACAGTTTCTCTAACTTGGTGCAGGAGTTCATCATCACAAGTTGCATTGAGTTTCCATAACAACTAGCTACATCTGACTTTATAAAGCATGAAAAGTTAGTCAGCTGCAACAACAATGACTCTTAGCTACTTTACAGTTGTATAAAAGTTAAAAACTATTGTTACCTTTAGTCTAACTTCAGCTAGCAAAGGACTGATAGTGTTGTTAGCCTAGCTGTAGCTAGCTGCTCAATATATTCTATTAGAGTGCAGATATTGGTGTCAACATAACAATCGGATCAAAAAGCAACCAAGAGGATCAGCAACTACCCAACTATTATACTGACTTCTAACAGAATGAACTGTAACTGTACAGTAACAGCTAAACGTTAGCTAGTTAGCTAGGTTAGCGTGCGAGCAGCAGCATGCTAACCACTGATGGAGTCAATGATGTTCTCCATGATAAAAGCATGAAGGAGAACAGCAGCTAAGACATCATGTTTTAATACTGAGACAGGACAGCTGGCTACCTTTATAAGATATATCCAGATGTGTGTGAGGCTACTGCATGATCTCCTCCACCGATGAAGCTAACAACAACATCCTCTTCTTCCTCTTCCTCCTCCTCCTCCTCCTCTTCCTGGCACCCAGACTGAACTACAACCTGGGAGGCGTTCAAGAACACCACTGTTGTTGCAAACAGCACACTGTGTTCAGTAGTGTTGTCGAAAAGGTTTAATGTTAAGTGTGCAGGTTTTATGATTGTTTGTTATACAAGAAACTTTATGATATTTATTCTCACTTATATGCCCTTGAAAATAATACATCAAAAATTATATATATGTGTATATATATATACACATGTATACAAAAAATACATAAACATTTAATGTTACTGTACTGTAGTGATGGAAGAAATACTTAAAAAAAAATAATAATTATATATATATATAAATAAAAGTAAAAGATATATATATAAAAGTAAAAGTAAAAGAACTCATTATGCAGAACATGGAACATTTCAGGCATTTAATGTATATTATATTATAATTATTGACGCATTACTGTGTTAATCACTTAAATCTTGCAGCTGGTAAATGTGGAGCTCATTTTAATTACTTTATATACTGCTGGGTAGCAGCTTAACTTATAATAATATGTCATAATTTATAAGTTGATTTATATTTTGTATTAATAATCTAAATCTGCAAAGTAACTAAAGTTGTTAAATAAAAGTAGTGGAATAAAAAGAAAAACAATATTTGCCTCTAAAATATAATGGAGTAGAAGTATAAAGTGGCATAAAAATGGAAATACTCAAGTAGAAGTATGGCAAAATTGTACCTAAGTACAGTACTTGAGTAAATGTACTTAGTTACTTTCCACCACTGCATAATGTAACTGTGTATTTCTCTTGCTGCATGTAAGTTGTACATTGTTCAAGAATAGGCTTATAATGACAATAAAACAAAGTTACAGCTCACATCTATAATTAATTCACTATTCCACATTTATCTACATTTATTTATCTAAACTTCAGGCAGCATGTGTGTTGATAACATTTGATAACAGATCTTGGGTTGTTCTTCACCACAAAATTCAGGCATAAAAATATTTTTTATTTTCCAAAATTTCTAACAACATAGCGTGTGAGATATAATATTGAACAACAACACAATTAAAACATTAATTCAAGTAGATTCAAACAACAATGAACATACATTATGTGGTGGAATGGTGCAATGGTAGAAAAAGACAAGTTTCAGACAGATTTAGCTTAGACAAAGATAAAACAGCAGATCACTGACAGAAGAAAGTAGTAGTTCATAATAATAATAATCCTTTTATAGTTATCAATATAATTAGAATGCTCTGTCACATGAAGGGGATATTCCTTGAAAAAAGTAGGATACAAACATAAAATACTAATATTCCCTTTAGAATAAGATTATAAAATCCAGCAATATTTTGACCAAAGTTCACATTTTATCAGTTTTATACCTGAAACAGACATACCTTAAAACATCCTCTATAAACCATAACAAACATTTTGAGTGTTTCAACAACAATTTCCTTTACGTGTGTACAAAGCATTTATGAAATACCTCTTATTTTGAAATGCAACAACAACAAAAAATTCACTGAATTCTTGTCAAACTGGCCATTTTTAGGAAATGATTAATCTATCAGTAGTATTCAGAGTTTATCACTGTATCTATAAAATGTTAGGTCCCAACATGGATGGACATTCCTTAGTGTGGATAATCTTTATCAATACACAGAAACACAGAGAAATACAGAACACAGAAATAAAAAGTCACTTGGATGACTTGGATCTTGTCAGATTGTGCTTATCTGTACAGCGTTTCAGTTTATTTGGTTCAGCTCCCGAGATTTATTCTTCAGATGCCTCTTACGCATTCTGATCACCCACTGAATCGTGAGTTTGGCAAAATTAGCCGCCTTGAAGAAAGCCATGAAGACGCCACAGATAATAGCTACAGAGCTCCAGGCATTTGCAGTCACTATCTGTTTGGAAATAAGCAAAGATGTGTTAGAAACTGATAGACTGATACAGACAGATGAGTTCTAATGAGGATAAAACGTCTGGGAGAACTCACCAGTTTGATTTCTTGCATAAAAGCATCCCGCCATTCAAAGACGACAAAGAAGAGCTGGTTGCTTTGCTCTGATTCAGGCCTTTTGTCGTTGAATTTCACCACAGAGGACTAGAAGATCAAACATGCATGATCAAGTAATCAATCAAACTTTATTTGTATAGCACCTTCCAAACAGGTTAGTGCAGTTCAAAGTGCTGCACAGATGACTGACAAGCCGAAAACAAGACAGAACAAGTGTGGACTGTAAAAACAACAGAAAAGACAAAGCAATTCAGCAATTTAACAATTTGATAATTTGAGACCAATGCATGTGAGACAATAAAATGACAAAACATTTATAAAATAGAATTAAAAGCTATAATAACAGTAATAGTAGTAAAACAGTGTGAAGTAAAAACTAGATTAATAAAATAACAATAAATAGTATAAAATTATACAATTTAAATACAATAAAATAAGTGATTAATAAAATTAAAATAAAATACAATACAATTATACTACTTAAATACAATAAAATAAGTCATTAATAAAATATTAATAAAATAGAATAAAATTCTACAAATTAAATACAATAAAATAAGTGATAAATAAAATAAGAATAAAATAGAATAAAATTCTACAACTTAAATACATTGAAATAAGTGATTAATAAAATAAAAATAAAATAGAATAAAATTCTACAAGTTAAATATAATAAAATAAGTAATTCATAAAATAATAAAAAAATAGAATAACATTTTGCAAATTAAATACAATAAAATAGATGAATAAAATAATAACCATTCTTAATCAAAGGCCTGGTTGAATAGGTATGTTTTAAGTTTAAAGATTTCAAATGAAAGATGAAATTAATGCTTTTAAAATCATCATGTATCTAAGTATGTATTCACTGGTCAGACATAAATACCTCTTGCCGAAACTCGACATTTTGAGCTGTTTTCCCATACGTCGTCACAAAAGCCATCTTGACCCAGGTTCTGAATCCTCCAGAGAAAGTCCTCGTGGAGTAATTCCTCTCACACTCCCTCATAAAGTCTGATTTATTTGTACTAGAGAGTGAAAAAAACACAGATATCACTGCAAGTAAAATGCACACGTTACTATCGGACTGGGTCAAATCACTCTTTGTTACAAGAGGCCTGAAGTAGCAGATAAGTTGTCACATAACTGTTTACTTAATTGACTTTTAAATGACAAACTGGACACTATGAAGCTGTCAGTGCATTATCTGTGTTGAGAGCCTCTTCCTCACCAGAGTTTAAACAAAGGAAAATCCCACTCCAGCTATCACACCAGTCAGACATCTATACTTGTTTGTTTGCAGTTACCTGTCAATCAAGTCGCTAAACTTGGCAAAAAGCATGTAGGTGATGGCGCTGAAGTCCTCTTCTGTTTCATTTTGACTGAACTGCATGAAGATCAACTCTTTGTTCCTGACGTCAGATGGGCCGCGAACCACCAAAGCTCTCCTCTGTCAGAATGAAGCGGAGAGTTTAAAACAAAAAATCAAAGTGTCACGAAATACACGATCTATACAGTATTGTGTATCCCAGCTCTGTGCTGCATGGCTTATGTGTTATATTTATGATTTTATATTATTCTACTAACGTTTATATAAGGGATAATGTACAGCGAGTCAGTCATTGTTGTGAAATAAACCCCAACAGGGCGATTCCGCACCCGATGCGAAGCGGAGGGGTCTCTTATCGCCCTGAAGGGGTTTATTTCACAACAGTGACCAGCTCGCTGTACATTATCCGGCTTATTACACAGCTACTTTCTTAAGAAATCAATAATTTGACACAAGAACGGTCCGCCAGAGTCCAACATCAGAACTGCGCCCATAGCAACGGTCTATTATACATAGCAACAGTCTGCTATAAAGAAATAACAGACCTTAGAACGCCGTGATTGACCAATCAGAATCAAGTATTCAACAAAACTGTATAATAATTATTGTAATAATTAATACTTGTGTCTTATTGCTGCTCTGCATGTCTGCATGTGTCAAAAATGGTTATGATCAGTATTTCTTGGCTGTTTTGTTTCTTTGTGTTGCTTGCTTGTACCGAATAATAGTGGCTATTGTTGCTGTATTATTGCACTAATGTTTTGCTATTCCCTGTTGCTCTGCATAGCTTGTGTATTTTGTCTTCAGAATGCATATTTTTGTTGCTGTGTTTATGCCGTCTTGTAGTCTTTAACCATCCCCTCAGTGGTTTCAAATCAACTCACCAAAGGACTGCAGGTGAAAATGACCCAGCTGGCTAACACTGACATATTTGTTGATTAAAGTGTTGTCCTTATCCCTGACAATTAGTCAAACTTACTTGTGTGTTAGAACAATTAGTGATATAAAAATAGTTATTGAATAAAATGTTCAGGATTACATTCTAAATATATGATTATTGTGGCTGACCTCAGTTATATTAGAAAACGGCCCGAAGTACGTCACTTCTTTAATCAGACAGTCTCCTTCCTGAGGCTCTCCTGGGTCCACTAGAGGTGGGATGTAGTCGTGGTAGTGATGTCTGCAGCTCAACAGCCGAGCTTTGCCAGGGAACAGAGCGATACCTGCACAGAGACAAAAAACACAATTAATAATAATAATAATAATAATAATAATAAAATTGAATGATTATGTATTGAGATTCAAATGCAGCAGCAAGCCCTTGGCTGTCTATTATGTCCAACCACTTTAGATTCATATGATGTTCAGTGTTGATTAAAGTTCATATCACCATAAACTTTATGAGTCCTGCTTTAAAGCATGTTGCAGGTAGGGACCGTTCTGCATCGAGTACTTTCACTTTTGATAGTTAAGAAGTCAATTTTCATGTTAATATTAATCAAAAGTTTCATCATGATACAATATGATATTGATTATTTATTTTAAGGCGTATCTTGAAGTGTATTATTTGAGTGTATTATTCATACAAACCTGGTGGTGAAAAGCAGTCAACCTCATTGTAGATGACGGACGTAACAGGATGGTTGAGTTTCACCAGAAAGTCGGAGATGGTCTGGTAGGTCAGGAACACCGCCACCCCGGTCAGCAGCAGGTAGATGAAGATGAGCACCACCGTGAAGAAGTTCTTCAGGCAGAGTTTACTGAATCTCGGTGGACCGTTTTCCCTGTTCTCATACTCTGTAATCAAAGAGTCGCAGGGAGGTCAACCTCTGGAGAGATTACTTTTATAGGGTCAGATTAGGATTATAAAACCCAGAGTTCTGCTGCTCATTAAAGAAGAATGACCAATTACAAATGCATGAACGCCTGAGGTGTTTTAGATAAGAGCGTCCACCATGTTGTCATCACCTTGTGAGATGCTGTCGTTGGGCTCCTCGTGCTCCAGGTCTTCAGTGACATCGTCAAAGAAGCCTGGAGACTGCTTTGTGTCATCATCATCATCATCATCATCATTGAACTGTGAGGTTAAGAAAGGGACATTAAAGCACAATGTAGTCATACCAAAGAAAGTATACAAAACGTTTATATTATACTTCTACTCCACCAACTTTCAGAGGGAGATATTGTACTTTCACTACATTTAATTGATACCTTTGGCACACGAGATCTATTGTACGTCTGTCGGTCCTGGAAGAAGGATCCCTTCTCCGGTGCTCTCCCTGACATTTCCTCCATTTTTTCCCTCTTAAAAGGTTTATTTTTTGTGGTTAAGTTTCTCCTCATCCCATGCAAGAGTCGTACTGTAAAGGACAGAGGGTGTCGTATGCTGTAAAGTCCCCTGGAGCAAATTTGTGATATTGGATTATATAAATAAAATGTACTTGATTTTGACTACCTTTAGTTACTCTGCAGATTCAGATTATTTTTTTACAAAATACAATCAAGAAATACATTATTATATATTATTAAGATCGGATAAGATCTGAGCTACCTAGCAGTATAAAATATGAATAATTCATAATTTAATAATTAATTAAAATTAGCTCCACATTTACGAGCTGCAACATTGAAGTAATGTACACATTAATGCATCAGAAATTATAATGCAATAATATAATATATATTATTCTAAAATGAGCGATTCTGTATAAAGAGTGCTTTCACTTTTGGTACACTCATTATATTTTGATACTAATACTTTTGTACTTTTAGTTAAGTAAAATCTTTAATGTATGACTTTTACTTGTAGCAGAATATTTCTAGACTGTGTAAAAAAAAGTAAAGATCCTAGTAAAGTAAGTAAAAGTTTTAGGTATAAAGTAAAGTAGTTGTCGGGCAAAATGGTCCTTTTCAGAGAGTTATTATTATTTGTAGCATATAAGTGAGATATTAATACTGATGCTTAAATGTTAAAGTATCATATTTGATAAATTTATCATATGTGTTGTTAGTAAAATCTTGATCAGTAAAGTAACTCCAGCTGTCAAAAACATTTAGAGTAAAAAGTACAATATTTGCCGCTGAAATGTAGTGGTGTAGAAGTATAAAGTAGCAGAAAATGGAAATACTCAAGCAAAGTACAAGTACCTCAGATTTTACTTAAGTAAATGTAGTGACTTGGTTATTTCCCACACTTCTTTTACTAAAGATCTGAATACTATACCTTATCATAAGGTATCAATAACAGAGTTTTAACTTCCATTACAACACGTATCTTTATTATGGCGATAGTCCTCCAAAATGACAATACTCCCAAGTTTTGTTGGAATACCTGGTGTCATTTTAATGTATATATATATATATATATATATATATATATATACATATATATATATATATATATGTATATATAGATAGATAGATAGATAGATAGATAGATAGATAGATAGATAGATAGATAGTAACTTTATTGATCCCGAGGGAAATTCAAGTTTCCAGCATCACAGTTCCATAGTGCAAAACATGTTAGTAAAAAGGCAATAAAAAAGTTAGTAGTGCAAAGTACAATGTACAAAAAAATATACCAGATATAAAAATACAAAGAGATGAAGAAAACGGTTAAAACTGAATATAGTGCAGGGTAACAGCTGTGATACACGACTATTAAAAAAAATGAATATAGTGCAGAAAAGACTGTTAAAAATGAATATAGTGCAGGGTAACTCCAGTAGTTTAGTCTATGAAAGTGCACTGTATGCATTATTATCTGTCCTGCATATATATACATATATGTATATATATATATATATATATATATACATAATATCTGCTCTAAGATATAT
>CAKAOI010039961.1:0-22168 GCA_916701655.1 Sebastiscus albofasciatus
TATATTTCAATGCTGCTAGTTGAAGGTATATATCATGTTTCCTCTCTTTTAAACCATCCTTGATTTCTTCTTTCTCATTACATGACTTTAGTGTTTTTAGGGGGTGGTTAGCCTACATAGGGGAGCGTGAACATGGGTGATGTGTAGGGATGTAATGATCCATCTACTACATCGATGTATCGATTTATATTCCTACGGTCCAACTACATCAATAGGTACTCGGCAAGTTGTCCTTCACGGGAGACGTATATCGATATAAAATCGATTTGGAACGCAAAAATTTATTGTATCGATACTAAAGATTTGCACCTTGTATTTAAGGACGAATGAAAATGTTTTTTAGCACTTTTATTAGTAAAGAAATGTTGAAAGTTACTCTGGATCCCTCTCCAGACATGCACCAGCTTGCCTGCATCCATGGCGTGCATGCAGACGAACGGCGCTCTGGACTCCTCGCTCTCTCACCACGACGGGCACCGGGTGCAGAGGAGCCGGTCAGCAGAGTTTCAGGCGGTATCACTTGACGAGCGCGGCTTCACCCACAGGAGCTTTCCCCGTGCGCTGTTGTTTTTTCATTCAGAGAAAATGACTTTCCTTTCCCTGTCATGATATCAACGTGAACGCAGCATCAGCCTCACGTATCCAGCCAGAGAGCAGACGGTCCGTGAGGCAAATTATCAAGACGGGAGTAAAGTAAAAAACAAAACAGAAATTCAACTAACGTTAGTCTAACGTAGTTTTAAAATGTTTTTCCGTATGTTTTCATGTATGAAAAGAGCCCAAATGAACACTGTAGGTGGACTACTGGATTACTATCAGCAGATTATTTAAACAGCGTTTGTAGAGGAATGATTCTGTCCCAAGCTGTTTGATCACTATCAGCGGTTGATCTCTGTATTATTGATCTACCGTTTATATTGAGAATGAGGACAGAAGCAGCAGGTTAAACCACTGTTCATTTAACTTGAATAGAAGTTGGTTTATTATATTTTTTGTTAAATATTGCTCTGTTTTGTATCTCGAGAACAGAAGCAGCAGGTCCTGTAGTTGCACTTTTTATTGTTTTTTAATAAAAGGTGTATGTATTTGCCATTAATCGTTGTTTACTTGTTTATAATCCTTAGAATATATATCCTTATGATCAAATTATCAATAAGAGACACATTACCTGCAGCACATTACTGACCGCGAGTAGGACTTAGTGACTTCTCTCAGACTTAGAAGCTCTTTTTAGCAATAAAATATCTTGTGAATTGCTCCTAGACCAAAAACATAGGAGTCATAAAGTTAGGATTGACACATTCATTATGTTTTAACCAGCGTTGGTTTGTTGGTTTTTCTGTTAGCAGGATTACTCCAAAAGTCCACGATGGATTTCAATGAAATTTTTTGGAGGGGTGGGGTGTGGCACAATGAACAATCCATTGGAGGTGGCATTTTGGTGGCGATCCGGATCATGGCATTTTTTTTTTTTTAATAACTCCGCTCAGCCTGTGCATTAACACCACAGGCTTTAAGACTTGCGCAGTGTAACTGATGACGCTAGATCCAGCATTTATTCACATTAAACTCGGTGAAATTACAGTCGAGTTCAACCAAAGCACACTTGGTTATTGTTGGAAAGAGTAACGATGACAGTTAAAGTGAGTTTTACTTCGTTTTTGTCCAGTTTGAATTAAGTGTTTTACGATGCTCCGCTACGTACAGCTGATCTCATCATAAACAAAAATACACATGGATGATGGGCGCAAGCTGCACGGAGAGGGGGGCAATCGAACTTGGGTAGCTTGGCGGAGATCTGCGCTCTCTGAGTGCCATTCTAGTATTTTTAGTTTTAATAACTCTATAACTTAGGAGCTACTTTTAACCTGATGATGTTTTATGACCACAAGCCCTGGTCCCCCTCCCTTTAAAAAATATTGCTATTTACTTCAACCTGTCTTTATCTACTCCTTCAGTGATTTCCTAAGCTACCAGAATGCCTGTCTATAGTCTCTTTAGAATTTCACATTAGGAGGAGATAGACATTTAAAGCAGCAGTGACAGCCACATCAGTGGCGTTTTCTAAATAAAGTAGGACATTTTGTTCTCTACTGGACTGTCAGACCGTGTTCTACACACACAGTATATCTGTGCAATAATGATCGTGAGTGAACAGGAAAGGAATAAAGGACATATGTACATCATAACAATGTGTCCCAGATAAGGAGGTGAGAGACGCTAAGGCCAGGTGACTTAATGAGAGCATGTTGTTTTCCTCTGTCACAGCAGGACTAAAGCGATGTGTGTTGCCACCAGAGGCCTGAATTCCACAGGACAGGAGTCGAGTAAATAACCTGTCAGAGTGCATCCAGTCACACCTGCCAGCACTGTCACAGCCCTGTGGTCATTTTCACAATACAAATCAAGTCAAGGACACCTTGCCAAACAAAAAAAATATTGTAAATAAATGAACTGTGCTATATGTGAGTTTTAAAGAACCCATATTGTAAAAAGTGAGATTTTCATGTCTTTTATATTATAAAGCAGGTTTAAGTGCGTTATAAATACTGTTAAACTATCAAAACGCTCAATATACGGAGAAATACACACAGTTCGTATTCAGAAATTGTGCGTTTGAAACAAGCCGTTTCTCTCTATTTGTGATGTCACAAATATACAATGTATAGACCATTACACGGTTTTAAACATAAACATTCTAAATGTGTCCCAGTTTATTTCCTGGTTGCAGTGTATGTGAATGACATCAGCTGACAGGAAATAAACATGGACCCAAACTGTTGCCTAGCAACGCAATTCTGTTGCAATTCCGTTGAAATGCACTAAAACAGAGCGTTTCAGACAGAGGGTAAATACAGGTATATTCAGGCAGACAGTATGAGGAAAATAAAGGGTTTTTTTAGCATTACAGCATGTAAACATGTTCTAGTAGAAACACAAAATACAAATATGAACCTAAAAATGAGCATGATATGGGACCTTTAAAGAAAGGCTGTCAATATTGTAGATCTACAGTATAAGGTGGAATATTTGAATTCCAAAAAACTGCTTCCAAAATCACATTTATACCATGAATAATCTCCATAAACAGATTCTGAATTCATATCAAGGCATTTGTAGGCATTTGGTTGAATGCAGGTAAAAAAGACATGTGGAAAGCAAAAGTGGTGGAACGCATTGGCCGAAATGCTATCATCTGACAATGATTAAGCTTTCTATAGTTAAAATTAGCTTGTAAACTGGCTACTTGTGAAACAATCCAGTCGAACACGTAGTCTCTCAACTCAAACTCCATTTTCGCAACGCAAGTTGCTCATCGGACTGTAAAAGATGAGCAGCAAAATGAGCAGGGAAACGAAGTCTTGGCCCGGATATCCGCTGGCTACACCGGCACCCCAGAAATTGTCCGCTGCCCCCAGAGGCTAAATCGTCATCAGACCGATAGCCGATGGATTGTACCAAGAAAGAATGCAAAACCTTTGGGACTAGGAAGTGCACTCAGTAGAGTGCTGTGTAACTGGGGATGCACAATACCCCGACCCCCCTAGCTGGCTACAAGAGCCTGTACTCCTGGTACTACTGTAACTCCCTACTGGCAAGCCTCCCTGCAAGCACATTCACACCTCTGCAGATGATTCAGAACGCGGCAGCGCGACTGCTCTTCAACCAACCCGAAACAGCACTCGTCACTCCGCTGTTCATATCCCTCCACTGGTTCCCAGTTGCCGATCGCATCAAATTCGAAACCCAGTTGCTCGCTTACAAAACAGCAACAAAAACGGCTCTGTTCTACCTGAACTCCCTCATCCAGGTCTACACTCCCTCCCATCCACTACGCTCTGCCAATGAAAGCTGCCTGGTACTCCCATCACAACAGGGCCCTAAGTCTCTAGCTGGACTCTTCTCCTCTGTAGACCCCCGGTGGTTGAATGAGTTACTGAACTCTGTTCGATCTGCAGAGTCCCTTTCCACCTTTACGAAAAAGCTACAGACCCAGCTCTTTCATGAACATCTCCACACCTAATGACTCTGATGCTATTGATGATGTTGATGACGATGATATTGATGATGATGATATGAGGATGTTAATGACGATGATATTGATGATGATGATGATGATGATGATGATATTGAGGGTGATAATGACGATGATATTAATGATGATGATATTGAGGGTGATAATGACGATATTGATGATGATGATGATATTGAGGATGTTAATGACGATGATGTTAATGACGATGATGTTAATGACGATGATGTTAATGACGATGATGTTAATGACGATGATGTTAATGACGATGATATTGAGGATGTTAATGACGATGATGTTAATGACGATGATGTTAATGATGATGATGTTAATGACGATGATATTGAGGATGTTAATGACGATGATGTTAATGACGATGATGTTAATGATGATGATGTTAATGACGATGATATTGATGATGATGATGATGATATTGAGGATGTTAATGATGATGATGTTAATGATGATGATGTTAATGACGATGATATTGAGGATGATGTTAATGATGATGATATTAATGATGATGATGATATTGAGGATGTTAATGACGATGATGTTGATGATGATATTGATGATGATGATGATGATATTGAGGATGTTAATGACGATGATGTTAATGATGATATTGATGATGATGATGATGATATTGAGGATGTTAATGACGATGATGTTAATGATGATGATATTGATGATGATGATGATGATATTGAGGATGTTAATGACGATGATGTTAATGATGATATTGATGATGTTAGTGATGATGATATTGATGACGATGATATTGAGGGTGATGATGATGATGATATTGAGGATGTTAATGACAATGATGATGATGATATTGAGGGTGATGATGATGATGATATTGAGGATGTTAATGACGATGATATTGATGCTGATAACATTAATGACGTTGTTGATGTTGTTAATGATGATGATGACAAACAAAAAAACGCTGCTATCCACCCTGTGCATTGCCTCTGTGCACTGCCTATCGGCACCCGTGTCCGATCGGACTTGAAGCTGTTGTCGACACTTACTCACGGTGTCCCCTCCTATCTACATCCTTGCTTGTGTTGTACGAACTCTCAGATGTACGTCGCTTTGGATAAAATCCTCTGCTAAATGAAAGAATGTAGAATCGTAGAGTTGTACACACAGCTCACACTGCCAGCTTGAATTTTCAAAGTATCTTTACCCGTTAGTTATCTTGCAAACTAGTTAACTCACCGCACGACACATTTCACACTGGATGTATTTGACAAATTATTAATGAATTATGTCTGTTTATGATATGGTAAAAAAAAAGTTTGTTTCTATCTGCATATGACATGGTAAATACAGCCTGAGCAAGTAACCCCTATACTTCCATTTTATTCCTGTTAATTCCCATTAATTCCCATTAATTCCTGCCACCTTGAATATTCACAGATTTTCCAACCCTAGCGTTCACTCCAGCTGCCCCGTGTTGATCTTTTCTCCTCAGCTCCAAATAACCAGCCTGTAACCTGCATCTAACCTTTGTCTCTGGATTCCTGCCACAGTTCTACCTTCTTATCCACCACCTCCTCCTCCTTCCCCTATGGGGCCTAGCTTCAGCCAAAGGTCACGACGAGTCACCAGGTAAAGATCCTCTACTCCCCATCAGTCCTCCCCAGTCTACCGGTGCCTCCATTAACTATTCAGTCCATTCTCCTTCAACACCTGCTGTTCTACAGTTCTCCATCCTGTCCTTCTATCCCCCCTGTCAATTTCCAATAAGCTAGTCTAAAAACCTGCCCAGCATCTGGGTCTGTTCCACAAATCCGTTTTCAATCTCTCTAAAATCCTCCCAATACACACGTATAATTCTAAGCAAGTCACCTGATAGAAAAAAACAATACAAATGTGTCACAGCAGGAACGTCCTTCCATCATATCAGAGGTGAACGAGACCGACAGGCTGATATTTGAAATTGAACAAAAGGCCAACGTTGACCCGTGGGTTCTGTCTAGCCCGAGCATCTAGTGCCAAAAGCAAAATATGAAATTGAAGTGGAAGAGACAGAAAAAGAAAAGAACAGTGTTTGCACTCAGCAGTGCACCATCTGTCCCACTGTCTCAACATCCTGTTTGATCTGTGTTGACAGCTGCGGTGTGTGATTCATGCTCCATGTATCTCTCTTCAAATGTTTCAGAACAGAGAATGAATTAAATTAAAGCATCGACATTAACACGAACGACATGTATAATCTGCTTAATGTCCATAAGCATCTTCTCCTATTTCAGGGGTCTGCAACCTGTGGCTCTGAAATGAATAACTGTTTTTTGTTTACATTTTAATTTTTTATTTATCATTGTTGTAGGTCTACGGTACGACGGTACGACGGAGTATTAGGGCCACATTGAGGAAAAAAAAGAAATCTGAGATTTCGAGAATAAAGTCAGAATATTACGAGAATAAAGTCGTAGGTTTACGAGATAAAAAGTCGTAATATTATGATTATGACGACTTTTTTTCTCATAAAGTTATGACTTTATTCTCGTTATATTACCACTTTTTTTCTCGTTAATTTATGACTTTATTCTCGTTATATTACCACTTTTTTTCTCGTTAATTTATGACTTTATTCTCGTTATATTACGACTTTTTTTCTCGTAAAGTTATGACTTTATTCTCGTTATATTACCACTTTTTTTCTCGTTAATTTATGACTTTATTCTCGTATTATTATGACTTTTTTTCCCTCAATGTGGCCCTAATACTCCGTAGTACATTTGCACTTAGGCCCTCGCTGCATTAGACTTATATACTATATAGTTAGACCTATAGGCTGTGTTACCTTTCACAGCTGATGCTCAAATGTTTTGCGGCTCCAGACAGTTTTTTTGGCTTAAAATGGCTCTTTTGATAGTAAAGCTTGCTGACCCCTGTCCTATTTAGTTCCAAGTCAGCTTGGGGGCGGTTCACTTGTGGTGTGAAATCAAAGCAGACTAACCATAGGACTGGTGTTATGATTTTAGCATTAATTCAAAAGCTAAACTATTATTAAATGCTGATCATCAACGTTCACGGATCTCCTAAGAGAGCTACAATATGAATCTAATTTATAATCACGCAGGATTATTGTTGTTTGTGAGATTTTGCCTGTAGAACACAGCTGAAGATGTGTTGTTCTTTCAACAGTTCCTCATTAAAAAGTGAGTAAAACAAGTGAAACGTAGCAGCAACACAGTAACTCGTAGTGACAATAAATACATCACCATGGATATAGAAGAGAGTCCAATAGACCACAGACCATGGATGTAGAAGAGAGTCCAATAGACCACAGACCATGGATGTAGAAGAGGGTCCAATAGACCACAGACCATGGATGTAGAAGAGGGTCCAATAGACCACAGACCATGGATGTAGAAGAGGTTGTGACCTGTTCTTTTGCCCGCGTGTTAGTAAATAGCCTACAACTCCATTAAATCCTGTTGATGTCACGCAACTAGCACTACTAGCTACTGGCCGATAGCCGGTTGTTCGGGAACAGAGACGTTAATACACCACCACGGTACAGGCTTACAGCATACAGCCCATGGGTGTATTAGAAGATGATACAAGTGATGAATTACAGACAATACTGTATATCCGTTATTACAGCCGCATACAGCTTGCAGGAAGCTGGCAGTACCCGATATGTCATATGAGCGTGCAGGACGGTGCAGTCCTGTGGGTCTGACGCACGTTCAATATGGTGAGGAAAATAACTCTGAATTCAGCTGTTAGTTCATTTTACTACTTTTAGGACACAATGATTTAAATGAGGGCTGTTTAAGTGTTCCTACTGGGAAGTTTATCTACCTCAAAAAGAAATATCTGCAGATTTCCAAAAACATACCCCCGCTCACCGCTTGACCCCTACTAAAGGGCCAAAGTTTTTTTGCCCTTTTGGAACTAATGGAATTAGTCTATTGAGCACACTGTAGCTTGTAATTAGCTCACCTTGCCCAAATTTTTTTTAATTTTGGGCACCTGATGGCCCAAAATTTCAAAAGATTTGGGCACCCTGGACTTCTAACCCCAAAAAGCACAACACTGTCAACCATCATACCAAATTCAAAGTTCCTAAATGAAATAGTTCCCGAGTTCTGCTCCGGAAACGAAAGTGTGACAGGCGAACGGACGGAAGGACGGACGGACGGACGGATGGGCACGAAGAGCGCTATACAATGGATACAATGATGGCAATGCTAACGCAGTACCATCTAGCAGCTGTTGTCAAAAAAAGCACCAGAGCTTCATCTCTTTGCTTCTATACTCTTTGGTACAGTACAGCATGACCTGCTGTCAGTCACATGATGTAACGCTAATGATGCAGGATGACATCACCAAAAACTGCCTAGTTACCTGTCAGCCCATAATGAATCCTCTTGGTTCACTTGTAATAAGTCAGTGTGAAGAAGAAGAAACAAAGCCGAACTAAAAGGCAACAGCGGACCAAACTACACGTGTGAAAGCTTTTAATGTCATCCTAAAATAAGACCCCAACCATCAGACCACACTGCCACCAGAATGGTTACTGTTACACATCATCTATAGCTTCAGTAGAAATGATTTGTCACTATGAAAGAGACCACCCGGTGGATCACGGACCACACATACAGTAGGGAATACTGGCTGTAGTGATCATTAAAGAAAACTCCAGTCTTCAATACTGAACAGTCCTGTTGACCGGCTCAATGCTCGCTTCATTCCACATTTGTCTTTTTTGTTGTTCCTAGCAAATCATCAGAAGTCATTATGGTTTCATATACTGTATAACCACTACTGCAGCCAAACAACCTTACAAGATCTATTGTACTACAGCTTTCAGTTTGAGTGACAGATTATGCAACCACAGGGCAGTTTTACGCATTGCATGAATAAAAATTCAGAAAAAAGTCAGGATGTCCCTCCACAGCACTGCTCCTGACTCTCTCCCTGCATGTGTCTCACCTACCTGGTCTTAATGGTGGGGTTCATCCTGAGAGGAAACAGTCCCAGGTCTATGTCTTTGCTGTCAGGATTAAACTCTAGGGCTCCCGAGACGTAAATTAGAAAGTAGTCCCAGAGCTCGGGTAACTTCTGGGAGGAGAGAATCATGAGGGAAACGTTAGGGGCGGTTTTGTTTGCGGGAGAGACTCAGGCCGGCAAAAGGCAGGTGTCATCCAGGAAAGAGGGGCTATACGCAACAGAGTCATCGCTCTCCCTTCAGCTCGCCTTTAAGCGCTCCCCGGGCTGACCCAGCCTCAACAGTCTACTCAGCACCAACACATTTAGCTGACTGACTCCTCCCCTCAGGACAGATCACAAGAACAAAATGAACTCTCCAAACTGCCATACTTTCACATTTCAGCTTTATTTAGATGGTTTGATTTGGGAAAACTCACATATTGTTCATATTTTGCCTTGAGAGAAGTGATTTGTATGTTGCTTTATAGATGCTAAATGTGTTTCCTATTTGGCTCTAAACATTGTATGTAACCCCCATATGGCAGATCAATGGTGTGGCAAAAAATAATAATAATAATAATAATAATAATAATAACTCATTGGGTCATTGGCACTGCATTATGTGGCTTCATTTTGTCAGTGCAATTTAAAAATGACACTGGAAGTAACGTTAACCTTAAAGAGGTTTCACCCCACTCCTTAAATACTCAAATCTAACTGCACACATGATGTATTGTTATAGTGTTAATTATGAATTTGCTTAATCTGCAGGGTTTTACATTGAGTAATTATTAAAACAAGTGTTACAATCTAAGGTAGCAGTAAAGTTACCAAAATGACAATTTTCCTTTCATTTTGAAATATTTTAAACCGTTTAACACAGCAAAAACATCTTGTAAATATTCACTGTGCAATAATGATATGAGTCTGCAATACCTGCAGAATGTGACTGTCTTGTGTGTGGTATGTGTGTGTTTTTTTTTTGTTTTTTTTTAATATAGTTTTAGAGGCACGTTATTCTTTATGTTTCTTGCACTTTTTATAGATTGCATTTAAATTCCGTTGTACTTGTACAATGACAATAAAGATATATTCTATTCTATCTTGTGTTATTTGTTTTTAGAGAAAAATAAAAATAAATTCTAAATTAGAAAAAGAAATAATACTTTGACACCATTTAAAAAAAACAAAAAAAAAATAGGTCTATCTGTGTGTGCAAAGTAAAAAAATAAATAATAAAAACAAACAGTCCAAATCACCTCAACGTAATCTCATCCCCACCAACACACACACACACACACACACACACACACACACACACACACTTCACATCAGGTGAAAGTTAATATTTAAAAACGACAATTTTCAAAAACCAAAGGTTATGCTACACACATTGTTAGGGCAACACTGATCACACTGCATATTATGAATCATAATAGTCATCTGGCAAATTCGGCATCACATCCTTACCGAAAAAAAAACACACTTCCAATTTAATTTAATAACTTTGTGCTTAATCCGCTATATTTGTGCCGCACTGTGCCGAGCCTCCACTGGCTGTGGGAAGAACAAGTGAGCCACATTTTATCAACACAACAGCCTTATTGCTTACGTGTGCCCATTCTATATTGATTATCCACTATTGACGTCTTCAGGCGTGTTTGAGGAGGCTCGAATTAGCCGAACCAGTAATGAAGTTCTGCGGGCCTGTTGCGTTCTAGAGCGCACTCAAACGCGCAGCAGGAGTTGAAGCCAGAAACTAGTTTCCACGTACCAGTAAATGAGAGAAAGTCCGTCGAAACGCTCGAGTTCTCTCCCCCGCTGTTTCAGCAGAGACATGCTGTAGTATCCCACCGTGGTCCAGGTGTTCAGCCCTAGGAACCAGGAGCCTTACAGCCGGACCCTGGCGCGCATCGCTCTGCGCCGCGCTCTGCGGCTCGTCACCCGGCTGTGCCTTCGCTGACTGCGTGGATGTGTCAGCAGTCATCCACCTTCAACCCTTCAAATCAATGAGACGGACACCGGTATAACGGGAAAGCTCTGTCGGCCCGATTCTAATCTGACCGACACGTGGGTTTTTTTTTTCCTGCTGACTGACCTTTATCCATCTGTTTGACCAAATTTCAGTGTTTCCTCAGCAGAGGCACCGCACAGCGGGGACACAGTTCTACTGGCCGAGAGAGATGAGACACAACATGAGACACTACTGATCCACAGGAGTCAGTGCTGCTGCTGCATTCAAGGTCCAATTAAGAAAAACAGCCCGTACGACATCTAAGACTAAGTAGTCTACCTGCTTGGAAAAATTCGTGACAGTCACCTTATTTAAAGGGGACATATCGTGCTCATTTTCAGGTTCATGTTTACAACACATTATTTTTCTCGTACTGTCTGTCTGAATATACCTGTATTCACAATCTGTCTGAAACGCTCCGTTTTAGTGCATTTCAACGGAGTGGCAACAGAATTGCGTTGGTAGGAAACAGCTTGGGTCCATGTTTACATCCTGTCAGCTCATGTCATTGACATACACTGCAACAGGAAATAAACTGGGACCCATTAAGTATGTTTACATTTAAAAACTGTGAAATGGTCTAAATATTGTAGATTTGTGACATCACAAATGGACAGAAATCCCAACGGCTTGTTTCAAATGCACAGTTTATGTGTATTTCACCGTGGATTGAGTGTTTTGATACTTTCACAGTATTTATACATCACTTTAACCTGCTTTATGACATAAAAGATGTGAAAATCTCACTTTTTACAATATGGGCCCTTTAAAGGGGACATATCATGCTCATTTTCAGGTTCATGTTTGTATTTTGGGTTTCTACTAGAACATGTTTACGTGCTTTAATGTTCAAAAAACACATTATTTTTCTTGTACTGTCTGTCTGAATATACCTGTATTCACCTTCTGTCTGAAACGCTTCGTTTTAGCGCATTTCAACAGAATTGCATTGCTAGGAAACAGCTTTGGTCCATGTTTACTTCCTGTCAGCGTTCACATACACTGCAACAGGAAATAAACTGGGGAAACATTTAGAATATTTACGTTCAAAACCGTCAAATGGTCTAAATATTGTATATTTGTGACATCACAAATTGAACATAAATCCAATTGGCTTGTTTCAAACGCACAGTTTCTGAATACAGGCTGTGTGTATTTCTCCGTATATTGAGCGTTTTAATAGTTTTAACAGTATTTAAAAAGCACTTAAACCTGTTTTATGATATAAAAGACATGAAAATCTCACTTTTTACAATATGGGACCTTTAAAGCTGCACTAGGTAGAAATGGAGTAAATATGATTAAAAAAAAAGTTATTTCTTTATAAAACGGTCACTGTATTCTGACAGTAGTGCATGAGACAAGTAATCCTCCGGTGTCCTCAGGTGCTCCTAATGGCATCTGCAAGATTTCACAGGCCAGAAGAAAACAAGTAGTCAGAGCTGATCTGGAGTCTGCTGTCTATAAGAGGCAGCTGTCAATCACTCGCAAACTCCAATCAAACGGTCAAACTAGGCAGTGCTGATCAAATATGTTTGTTCCGGGGGCTCACTGAACCCCTTAGAAATGCATCTTATATATTTTTTTATAATAACGCAGAACTAATAATTTATTATAATGATGAATATAATATTGACCTTGAAGTGTCTTCTTGACAGAATAAGAAACCAACAAGATAAGAAGATAGATCTGTGGCCTTTTTATTTACTTATAACCTAATAACATCGGACACTGTTATGCCTGGTTCAGACTACACGATATCAATCCAATTACAGCCCGACACAGCCGTCGTATTGTGTCGACTCGGATCAGGAACGATAAATGAGTGTCGTGTGCCAAAATCTATCGTTTTATATCGTGTAGTGTTTCATACTACACGGCAACCGACGCCTCATCTGGGACAGACAGTCTTGCTTCCACGACGTGTTCCGTCACGGCCGTGAATTTTACCTGCTGAGCAAAGACGCACACAGCTGTAAACAGAAGCACATGGCTACTTATTATGCAGAATGATGTCATCGGACCTTCCCAGCACAACTGCTGTGGTAAGATATTCAATCTAGGTTGTGTTGGAGTAAAAAAAACACCACTGCCGTTGCGTCTTTGCGCATGGAGCATCCCGTTGCGTGCCCGCGCCACGCAGGGGACCGACATGTAGTCTGTCGTGTAGTCATTACAAGAATTTATGACTCTCAATCGTCTAATCTGACATAGTGACCATCGCAACCGTCAACAATATTGTGTAGTCTGATCCTGGCATTAAAGGGGCTCTATGTAAGAATCAGAAATTGCTTGTTAACAGTGACACCCGTGGCCGTTAACTCAACGACAATGAGGTGACACACATGAGACTGAACGTGATTGACAGTTAAAACCAAATATTACTATACAGTATATTTCATCTGCTTGGCAGTAATGTTAGCTGACCTGTCCAATAGGAATTTTGGCAGCTCGGGGTCTGTTTTGATTTTGACCCAAATAAACAAACGAAGGTCCCTCCATGAATCACAGGCTCGGACGATGTTGATCCTAGTTTTCCCTCAGACGTCGGTCACATTCCTGGTTTGCAAGATGGGTTTCACCAGATATAGCCATGTTTTTTTGTGCTTCCGTGGAGTGTGTGTTGGAGTCTGAGTTGTGGTAGGGGCTGGTCGTTTGTTGGCGTTAGCGGACTCCATTTCTAACCGAACGTTAGCTATTGCTGCACACTGTTAGCCCTGTAAGCAGAGCTGAAAATAAAGGTACTCACAAGCGACCATGACGTCACATCCGTTGGATTTTCCCTGAAAAAAAACGTCCCACATTCTTCACATTAAAAGCAGTCTACAGGCTGATAGAGGAAACCCACAAAGTCACATAAGGTCTAATTTTTTAAGTTAGGTTAAAACCTGTTCACACATTGGCAATAAAAAATGATTTAAAAAACATGTATACTTGTAAAAACAGTCCTTTTAAATATACAGTTTCTGTTACACGATGTAAACATACCACGTACCCATCAGCTGTGAGCTCCAGATCAGACCAGAGACGTAACCAAGATGGGTGAGTAGTACTCGCTATCATTGTCATTGATAGGTACAGGTACATCCAGGTACAGACGCTTTCCAGCACAGGAGTAGCATACTGTTTATTTCCTGGGGCTCCAGTCAAATAAAACAAACCTTCACTTCAATGAACACACAACCAGAGTCTGTGGAATTTGTTTTCAGTACAGCATGGAAAAATACTGGTATGTATATTATAATGTGTGTAGTGTGTCACACACTGGTCGAAACTCAGTGACAAAAACAGGGAAACACGTGTGAAATAAACTTAAACAAATGAAATGTACTGTAAACTTCAGGTAACATAATAATGATGTTAATCAGGAATTCTCCTTCACATCTGTCCTTGACCTCATGATGCTTTCTATCGAGGTCAAGGAAAAGTGATTAGGAAAAGACATTAGGACGTCATTTTTTTTCGATCCCAGACTTCCATGTGCCCCAAAAGCTTAGGGTTCACTGTGTGTCTGCTGGTTTTTGGTAATTTGATTAGAGTGAAAACTGATTATAGTGATCACGGTTACAGTGATCAGCCGCTTATATGGATCAAAAAGCTTGGGACAGAATCACTTCTATACAAATGCTGTTTAGATCATTTGTTTACCGTAATCCAGTTGTCAGTTTACAGTGTCCATTACAGTGTGCATTACAGTGTCCATTTCCATGACAACATGTGGAAACATGTGTTTTGTTTTTTACTTTACTACCTTGATTACTTGTATTTGCCTCGCGGTAACCCGTCTGCTTTGAGGCTGGCGCTGCGTGCACATTAAAATCATGATGGGAATAAGTCATTTACTCTCAATGAGAAACAAATGTGCACAGGGAAAGCACCTGTAGTGGAAGCCAAGTGGATTGATAATGCCTGGTCATGTAGAGCAGGCCAAAAACCAGGAAACGTCATAGAAATAACCGCTCTGTATTCTCATTGTTAAGTGCTGTGCAATGTGTGCATGTAGAAGCATATGAAATCTGTTTTGAACTACACTTAACCAGAGATCACTCGTCAGTCAAACTGTGTAAGGCGCTTTCATGTCACTTTTTAAGCTTAGCCACAGCTTCTCCCTGTTCTCTAACCAAGCTGGCACCCTGGAGGGCTGCAGCCAGCTGGGTGTCCTCTCTTCTGAGGACACCATCAGGTGCCCAGCGGATCCCTGCTGTGGACCGTTTACCATCCCGCCGTCTTTAGAAACAGCATCAGAGCATTAGAAGTCAGAGCTGCAGCTCGGAAACAGTTGTGGCTTACAGGTTGTCACAAGTTTAAACTGAGGAAGTGTTCATGTTGAGAAGACAAAGATACACTATACTGTTACTACTACATTTTATAGTCACAGCTCTCAGACAGGGCCGTAGCTACCACAGAGGACCCTGAGGTCGTGTTCTCTGAATGTTGTAGTGGCGTCCCTGACGAAGAATTTACATAGTCGAATCTGATTGGTTGAGTCTTGCCTATTACATTTTTGTTGTTGTTTTTTTGCTCATTGGTCACCCTCTGTTTAAGCTTTATGTATCTATACAAAAATAGTAAAAACAACAAATATGACTGGCTGAGATACATGTGAGTACCTAGCTGTTGTTTCAGGATAATGGACAGCGCTGTTTGTTGTGTGTAGTGTGTAGTGTGTAGTGTGTGAAATGGAGCGAAGATCGACACGGTTTCTTAGCCTGCTTGCTTTTTGTGGTTGTAAATAGAGCTTTTCAGCCCTAATTCAATTTCCCCCATTGTAGTAATCCACAGACAGAAGGGACATGACAGGGATGTGAAGGGACAGTCAACGAGAGAGAGAGAGAGAGAGAGAGAGAGAGAGAGAGAGCTGCAAGCCTGAAATAATAATGTTTCTATGTGCCTCTCCCAGCTGACTTTAGAGAGTCATTCATATATTTGAAATACTACATTCCTATGTCAGAGCTCTGATTAATACATGTAGGCCTGTTCTTTGATTTCGAAGCAGTAGCCTTATGTTGTTGATATTAAGCCTTTCTGAGGCCAAGACGCTGCTCCGATTTAACTCAATTCAGTTTATATTTATGTAGCGTCAAATCATACCAGAAGTTATCTTAAGACGCTTTTTATATAGAGCAGGTCTAGACCATACTCTATAGTTTAGAGACCCAACAAGAGATCCGCCATGAGCATGCATTGTTATGCGCTGTGGCCAGGAAGAACCGGGACCGGTTGGGTTTAGAGAGAGTGAGAGAAAGAGAAGGGGTGGGAGAGCGAGAGGGGGAGAGAGGCACAGCAGCTGTAAGAACTAATACACATAGGACTAATAACGAATTGGTTCTGCAAATTTGGAGATTGCAACTTTGTCTACATGCTGATTTATTCACGCACACTGAGGAGATTGATTGAAAGCATATGAGTTATTTTCAAATTTTTGAACAGTATAGTCTGATATTTATCCCAAAATAGGCTAGATATCATGATTTATTGGGAAAAAAACAAGCAATTCTGTGTAAAATCAGACATTCAGCACCTCCATGCATTCAGAATGTAATTAACCTTTTGTTTCATAACCACATGTTTCTGCCAATGCCAATGCTTCCACTGTGATCAGGCTCCTTAGATCCAATCATCCAATAGTCAACTATTTCAGGGTCACCTCTGGTATTTTTCATGGGAATTTTTGGGGTTTTTAGCAACCTGTAAGAGTTGACATTCAACAATTTAAAATGTACAGAACACGAATCTCCCAACATCACCTTTTTCATCAGCTGAGAAAAATACCTTTGTTTTCGGCTTTGTGTTAATGCATTTCTTTAGCTAACCTGATGTATTTTAAATGGGTTGTTTAGCTTAAGAAGTGGATTAATCTCAGCCCATTAAAGAAAACTTAATTTGAAACAGAATTCTAACAAATATAATTGAACAGTTTACTGCATAAATATCCTACTAGCCGAATATCTATGTCCAAATAAATAGAGTTTTTCAGGAGAGCTGTATTTCTGAAACCCTGTCCTCAGAAGATCCTTCTGAAAGGTGTTGGTGACCCCTGACCATGACCTTTAGCGCCACTGTCCTGTCAACGTTATCTTGAAAAACTAATGCATTGATTTTCATGAAAGTTGGACAAAAGGACAAAACTTTATATTTTAGCTCCATCACTAGCAAACCTATAAAAACATGGACATCATCAGTGTGTTGTTTGTTCAACCAACAGTTTTGTATTGTGGCATTTTGAACACTGCAGATTCTGGTGCAGTGGTTCCCAAAGAGGCGTGCCTCGAGGATGGGCCAGCGGTGCTGCAACATTTATCATATCATTGCTCATTTATCGTGCATTATTAATAACGTTTAAGTAAGGAATAATGTACAGCGAGCCGGTTATTGTTATAAAAGAATCCCCGACAGGGCGATGCTGCACCCGACGAAGCGGAGGGGTCTCTCATCGCCCTGAAGGGGATTCTCTCACAACAATGACCCGTTAGCTGTACATTATCCTGCTTATTACACGGCTACTTACTGAAGAAATCAATATTTTGACACAAAAATGGTCCTCCAGAGTCCGACATCAGAACTGCACCCATAGCAACGGTCTGCTATACATAGCAACGGTCTGCTATACATAGCAACGGTCTGTTATATATAGCAACGGTCTGTTATAGAGAAATTACAGAGCGCAGAATGCCATGATTGACCAATTAGGATCGAGTATTCAACACAGCCGTGTAATAATTTCCTTTAACTACATTTTATGTTACATTTTCAAACATATCAACACAGAAGAAAAAAGGCAATAAATATCGAAGTCACAGTTTTGTGTAACTCAGTGAGGCCGAAGCTAACGACATGACAACTCACAGAGTTTTTCAGGAGCTCAGAAGTCAGAAAAACAGTGGCGGTCGGAGCAGCGATGCACTTCACAAGACTACTAAACTCTCACTGACACCAGTAAAGCCCTGTTCTAATGTTCTAATCTTGTAGAACAATGCTCTTGTTTGTTTGACCTATGGTAATTAGAAGGTCTCAATATTAGTATGTGAATGAATGACTCATGATGCACACAGAACATCTCTAGCTCAATCACAAGCATTTCCATCGTCTTAACGTCCAATAACCTTGCGTTGGAAGCTTATCTGGAGCAATCCATGATTGTAGCCTGACTAGTGGAGTTAGTATCTCCCATATGCTTCTCATCAGGGTGTCTGTGCACTCCAATCCTCCTGTTACCTTAATCCCACAGTGGAGCTCGAAGGTTAATAAGCCCTCAGCGCTCTGGCTCTCTGACTTGTAATGGCTGCAGATAGGATTGGGGACAGGGAGCCGTGATCTTATGTCTGCTATTATAGGAACCCGAGACCAGCTAATCCAGTCAAATCCATGATGTCACTCCCTTCAAACCCCACCTCCTCAGTAACCGACTATAACTACTAACCCTAAAACTATCGCAGACATCGCCAGACACGTAGCCTCATGTATTGTATGATGACGTCGGATTGTATGTATTACAGGTAATCATTGCCTTTTGGTCACTCATCACACAGTCAAACTAATGTCACTTGATGCTGCTGATGTTTTTACAACAGATAGACTTTACACTTTATTGTGTACTTTTACTTTATCTTTATGGAAACACATTTCCACCAGGAAAAGAAAAAAAACTGATGAAGTATATGGAATGAAAAACATGAAAATAAATTGCTAAGTCAAAAGTATGACTTTTTTTTTTACTTAGAAAAGTATAAAGTCTTTATTTAAAGAGGCCATGAAAACTTCTTCTTCTTCCATCTATTATTTATTTTTCCTGGCAAAAATGTGCTTCCATATTATTATGATTAAGGTTACGATAAATTACTTTTATTGACAGCAATTTAAAGCTGCATTAATCAATGACTTCTTTTTTTTTGGCTTCTTGGCAGCAGCAGACCAAGCTGAAAACTCAACAGCTCACATATTTCATCATTTTAGGACGTTTTATGGCAAACATCTGGGGATAATTCTGCGCGGGTTCGTCACTACGAGCAAAGCCTTTCGTATTACTAAAATACACATTTGTGCAGCTTTTCAGATTTTGGTCATGCTTCCTTTTAGTACAGTAGATTAAAAAAATCAAACATGACATTTGATTTTTTTTTTTTTTTTCTTTTTACAAATATGTACTGTATGAATTTCCTGTGAGGTCAAGCTGCACACAGTGATTCACAAATGCTTTTCATTTTCAAACATTTTTTTCAAATAATATCTTCACCTTTAAAGGGACTGTTTGTAACTTTTTAAGTGTATAAATGTACCGGGTCGGGACACATGCGCGCTCGTGTGTGGCCGGAGCCTTGTCTCCGCTGCCTGCTCGCCTTCAGTCACACGGCGTGCGCACGTCCTCGCTGTCTCGCTCCACCTCTAGACGTGAACGCGCGCTCACTCCACACTGCAGAAGACTTAGCGCTGAGAATATCTAGTGAATGTACAGTGGACATTTGGGCAGAAATAAATGCTGCAGCTCCTCCAGACCAACAGAGGTTTCCCGTGTCTTGTGAAGTGACCCGCTTTTCCTGCTCAGCCTGAGCAGGAAAAGCCAGCAGTGATTCATGGAGAGACCTTGGTCTGGTCAGCTAACATTACTGCCAAGCAGGTGAAATATAGAGTGATATTGTAGTTTTAGCTGACGTGTGTCGCCTCACTGTTCTGAGCGATGCTCGTTCATGTCTATTTAGAGCGAGCAAGCGCGTGCCCGACGCTGACTTTCGTTGACGTAACGGCCACAGGTGTTGCTGTTAACAAGACATTTCTGAAAGTTACAAACAGTCCCTTTAATCAACTTGCAAACAAGGCCGTCAATGTTCACCTCCTAAATGCTTTTATATGGCATCTTCTGTCTCTTCTGATTCAAGATTCAAGATGATTATTGTCACACCGGTTATACAAGTACAGTCATGTGAAATGCTTTTTGCTGGGAAGCTCCATTAAAAAAAAGTAAGTTATATACAATAAATAAAAGGAAATACTAAAGGCGAGACAAAGGCATATTAACTAGTATATAAAGAGGCATTGAGATAAATATAGAAGCATATACTGTAGATATATATATATCTCCTATATATATATATATATATATATATATGTATATATATATATATATATAGGAGCAGTGAGGTTGGATACTATAAAAAATATTGCACAGGCATTTATTATTTTTTTTATATTGCACATATTGCATTGATTGAAGTATTGCACTTGTTTATTGCACTTTTTGTGAGATTCATATGATTTATATGTTCAAGAGTCTTATGGCCTGGGGGGGGGGGACTGTTCCTCAGTCTGCTGTATTTGTTATCACTGTAAATGATTAGAATACCACTGAACACAGGTTTTATTCATCTGATTGCATTTATTTCATTCGGTGTCAAAAAATTCAATGTGAGCGGCAACATTTGCACAGACCGGCTGTGTATGAAACTAAACCGAGTGCCGCGTAGCTCAGAAAACTGTCTATCCCCAGTGCTCATAAATATTCAACAGGATTACATATAATCAGTTTGAGCATGAAGAGACTAGCATCTGATCTAAGAGAGCAGAGAAAGCCTGTTAATTACAAGAACACATCTATATAGTTCTGGCTTTTAAAAAAAAACTACTCACCGATTTGGCTGGATTGAAAAACTGACCCCAACAGTATTATATATTTTAGTTATCTATCCGGCGTTAGACGGTGTCAGAGGTCATAGATTTGCCTAGTTTGTTGGTCATTAGTCCAGCCTATACACTGTTAGATAGTAAAATGAGTCTAATAAAACCCTGGTAGCAATCTGTATCAGACTGTATGACACCAATTTGGAGGCATGTCAGATGTGCGATGAATGTCGGGTGAATCATCGTGCTATGATGGGATTACAAAAAAAATATGCAAGCAGAAACATGTCATCAACATGCTCATTTTCAAAATGCAGCACAGAGCTTAGCATATATACACACGCCAAGGTGGTGTCAAGATGTGGAAAGGGACTAAATACATGTACTCAAGTGTACATCAGTAACATTTTGGGGTACTTGTACTTTAGTTGAGTATTTCCATTTGATGCATCTTTATACTTCTACTCCACGTATACAATTCACAGGGAAATATTGTACTACTACTGCTATTTCCCAGCTGTAGTTACTAATAATAGTTACTTTTCAGATTGAGAAACAAAATATATGATGAACTGATATAATACAATGAATTGGTAAAGATGAACCCAGTGGGGTTCCAAACGATTTGGCTTGTGACCCCTTACATAAAATCCGTGTGTACTCGGGGCTCCTCGTCCCACTTCGGTTGTTCATGAGCAGTTCCACCAAAGAGACGTGTCCCCTCTAAACATATATGGAATGAAATGTGAGAATATGGAATGAAACTCTGAGAATATGGAATGAAATCTGACGTCATCAAGGTGCTGCTGCCATCTTGTGTTTTAGGGTCATTATCCGTACAGATGTTGGTGCTGCTAGACGTGTGTGACGAAATCTAGTATCAGTAATCCTAAGTAATGAGGAGATAATTAACACCCTGGAGAATGTGTGTACCAAAATAATACTGGTAAACATATTCAACACCGTTCTACAGATAAGTTACTTTTTGGTATCACTACTGTATAATAGTGAAGTTATTGAATATTTGTTATATCTGCGTTGCACTTTGTAGACGGTCCCTGACCGCTCATCTCACAGCCGGCTGCACATAGAGACCATTGTAATGTGTCTAGCTCACAGGACGGCTCGTTGTGATTTAAATGAACTTGTAGTTCGTTGTCTACCTTACTACGGTTAGAAAGAGCCCTCGTTGGTGTTTTAACAACATTTCGTTAATGAGTTATTGATCTGGGAAGTTCAAATCTGTCAATATCTTTCCAACTTTAGTGAACTAGTTCAGTTCTGCATGACTCTTCCACGATGAAAAAGTGAATAAACTCTTCATCTGTAGAACGGAGTTGAATATGTTTATCAGTATTAGTTTGGCCCGTGGTACACGCATTCACCAGGGTGTTAATTATCTCCTCCCTTACTTAGGATTACTGATACTAGATTTCCTGCTGACTCGCTCATAGTGACACACACGTCTAGCAGCACCAACATCTGTACGGATAATGACCTAAAACACAAGATGGCAGCAGCACCTTGATGATGTCAGATTTCATTCCATATTC
>CAKAOI010039968.1:0-30588 GCA_916701655.1 Sebastiscus albofasciatus
CTGGCTGAAACACACCACAAGCACAAGTAAACCTACTGAAACATTCATTTCAAATAAATCCACTCATTATCACAGTGAAGCTGATTGTTTGTGTGTCTCTTCTCAGGGTTCAGGATGGAAAAGCTCTTCAGGACCTGGAGACTGTGCTAAACAACAAAGGTAAGAAAGCTTTTTCCCCCTTGATTTCTTTTTGCACCGCTTCCAAAGTCACTTCATTGTTTCAACAACACACACAAACAGGTGTTTTTCACAGAAGACATGTTGACACATCACAGTAGGAAAAGCACAAGTGTAAATTATGAAAAATTAATAAAGTTTGAATATACCTCATTTAGCTGCTTCAGTTTCAGGGTGCTGGTATTGTGCATGCTGGCTCACTGTCACGGCTCACTGGGACACCTGAATACAAGAGCCTTCGTTTATGTCAAAATGTCTGCTGTGAAAAAGTCCTAATGCTTTCCATTTTTCAAAATTTCTTCCATGAATAAATGTTGTCAATCTATTCAAATATTTAATCACGATTAATCAAATGATTGTCCATAGTTAATTAAGATTAATCAATTTTTTATCTGTTCAAAATGTACCTTAAAGGGAGATTTGTCAAGTATTTAATACTCTTATCAACATGGGCTACTCTTATCTACATGTACATGTTTATTATTGGAAATCAATTAACAACACAAAACAATGACAAATATTGTGCAGAAACCCTCACAGGTACTGCATTTAGCATAAAACATGTGCTCAAATCATAACATGGTAAACTGCAGCCCAACAGACAACAACAGCTGTCAGAGTGTCAGTGTGCTGACTTGACTATGACTTGCCCCAAACTGCATGTGATTGTCATAAAGTGGGCATGTCTGTAAAGGGGAGACTCGTGGGTACCCATAGAACCCATTTTCATTCACATATCTTGAGGTCAGAGGTCAAGGGACCCCTTTGAAAATGGCCATGTCAGTTTTTCTTTGTCAAAAGAGCGTTATTTAGCCTCCTTCGCAACAAGCTAGTATGACATGGTTGGACCAATTGATTCCTTAGGTTTCCTAGTTAAACTAAACCTTGTCTAAATTGAGCCTGCTACAACCTAGCAATCGCGAGTTGCATTAATGCGTTAACGCAACTCAAAAAAAATGTAATTATCCTCTGAGTTACAGGCGTCTCTTTCCCAATGTGAGTCTATGGGAAACAGTCTTTGTGGGCCAGCTCCGGGGCCGTTTTGATACCAAAAACCAACCGAATGTCCCTTCATGAATCGAAGGCCCGGCCAAAGTTGATCCTAGTTTTTGCCCGACGTCGATCACACTGATTTGATATTTGTGGCCTGAGTTGCTTGCAACATGCTTTTCCTTCTTCCCACATTGACTGGTCTCGATTTGTGTCATCCTCCCTCTGGCTCGTTCTTCTCCCTCTCTCCCTGTCATTCGTCTCTCTCCCAGGCGGCCTGCAGGCGTTTCGTGGGTTCCTGCGTTCAGAGTTCAGTGAGGAGAACCTTGAGTTCTGGCTGGCCTGCGAGGACTACAGGATTTCTCCTTCAAACCTGCAGATGACCAAGTCCAGCAGCATCTACAGCCAGTTTATCAACCCTGATGCTCCACAGGAGGTTGGTGGAGAGGAGAGTTTTGTGATGTACGCAGTCAGGATAAAGAGTAGACTCTTCTGATCATCTGTCTCCCCCTCAGGTAAACTTGGACGCCGAGACCCGGGAGGCTCTGCTGAGTGGGACGGACTCTCCGTGTGCCGACACATTCAACGAGGCACAGCAGAGAATCTACAATCTGATGGCGAAAGACTCCTTCCCGAGGTTCCTGCGCTCCGCTCACTGCGTGGAGGCCATTAAAGCTTTCTAAACATACACTGTTTATTACCACAGACCTGCTTTAGAAATAAGTGATGATGAATCTGTACCGCTTGATATCTTGATTGTATTTTACCAATTTTACTTGTTTTAGCGTGTTTCGTGATTGTTTTCCAGGTGGTAGTGCTGTCCTTGTGCACTATATCCATAATGCCTGCTGTTATTGTTATTATGACACAGAGTTGTAGACATAGTTAAAAAGTCTCACATAGAAACCTCAATTAGATGCTACACTACAATGTGCCTCTAGACTGTATAAGCTACAAGTGATATCCACAAAGGACTTAAATAAATAAGTATTTAATGAACATCAGTATTTTTTCTTTACATGCATATTGTATGAGCACTATGTTTTCATATAAGCTTGCCAAACTTGTTCTGGCATGGGCTGCTTGAGAGCATTATGTTGACATTAAAACAGTTCAAACAGTGTTCGCCCGTATCACTGGCTAGTCTGCGGTCACAGTGCCGCAGTCAACATAAAGCCTCCGGGCGCAGCTGTCGTGGAGGCATAAAAAGTTGTATAAAAGCTGTTTGTGGCTCCAGTGGGAGCTGCACTAAATGTGATAAATTGCCTCAAATTATGTCATTTGAGCGAGCGCTGCATGAGGCTGAAGACTACAAGTTACAAGAAAGAAGTGAGGTTAGCAGACGTCTTTAGCCCGCTCCTCATCTCTGGTTGAGGCTTGAGGCTACCTGAGGCTACCTGAATCTCTGACCGAACTGTTGGCGGTCTAGTTCAGTGGTTCTCAACCTTTTTCCTCAACGGACTCCTTTTCTATCATTGAGTAAACTGATGACCTTCTGTACACAACATAGTACACAGTACACCACTGAACTGAGCTGAAATATAATTTGTCTATGGAAAAATGTTATCATTATGACCTTTAACCAGGTGATTGTATGCAGCAGCTCGCCACCCAGATCAACAGATACACACACAGTAGACAGGAAAAGAAAGAAAAACACTCTTAATCACAACACTAAAAACAAACTATAAGCTTAAAAACTATAATAGGAATTGGTAATAAATATATGAATAAAAAATTTAATTATCTTAAAAAACAAGTTCTAATGTTAAATTTTTGTTGAAACTGTTGTAGAGAGGTGTTGACTCAGGATGTAGTTTGCGGTGCTGTTGAACTACTGTATTGCGTTATATTTGACTCGTTTAAACATGTGGCTGCTGTTCCTTTTTTCTTGATGCTGTTTTCCTGTGTTGAACCAACAATATGACGGCTTTTAAAACTGCTTCGCTTGATTAGCATGACATGGGACAACTTTCAAATTAAAAGAATGTTTTATTTATTTATTTATTTAATAAAGAACAAGACTCCAGATCAGATGTCCATGTGTGGAGAGGAGGACAGCTGAAGCTGTGAGGGGAAGGTGGCTGCTCCATCATTGGGAGACACCTGTCCTCTGACGTCCTCTAAGTGGTGGACTCTGTCTGTGTTTGAGTCGGTGCGCCAGGAGAGGCCAGTGACGTGGCTTGGAGGATTCAGCCAGCGGGCAGGCAGGGCCGACCTTATAGAGCTGTGGCAGGTGACACGTGTCGCACACGGGCAGAGTCACTGCAGTCTGTGTTTGTGGCAGCAGCACCAGGACCGGCTGAGTGTGAGGAAGAGCCGCCGTCGCAGCTGCTCGTGAGGAGGAAGGCTCCATCAACGCTGTCTGCACTGACACACACAGCCTCTGGGGATTCTTCTTCTTTTTGCCCTACACACAAAAACACATTTGATGTACCATCAGATATCAGCTGATAACATTTCTTTGCAGTGACTGTGTTTCATCAGCTCGAGTGTGGTGAGTGTGTAGCGATATTAACATGTATGAGAGTGTACTTGCATAGTTATTGCTGTTTGTCCATTCAGGGTTTTGCTGTGCGTGGAGCAGTCTTTCCTCATTGGCCATATCATAATATTTGACCTGCTCCTCACTGGTCAGTGACGACCACTGTGGACAGACAACAACACACTGTTAGCGCGCACACACACACTGACACACAAATACAGATGTGACGATTTAGAATTAGAGGATTTTTTACAAGCTCTGCTGCAGAATTTTTGAAACTTTGATGGAGTTTGTGACACTGAGTGTTTCAAACATACGAAGCAAACACACTTACCACCTGTCCCAGCACTGTATTCACAGCCGCACTGCCTCTGCCTCCCATGTTTAATTGGGCATTCACATTTGCCCTCTGCTCCTTCATGAAGACCATGAATGCATTTGGAGGCTTCTTGACGTACGGCCGGTTTCCCTCCGGCCTTTCACGCTTTCCCATCTTGGAGAATCTGCAACAACAGAATTTTAGCTCCAACTCTGACTTGTTATGAAAAATGAGCTGACCCTTTTGGTGAAAAAATATCCACCTTTTAGATTAGTGCCCAATATTATTTATTTTTGGGCTTCAAAACTTCTGGATAAATATTCACTAACTATTTCAAACTTCAGTGGATGTTGCTATTATTACTGAATGACACCAAAACCCTGACACACACACACACACACACACACACACACACACACACACACACACACACACACAGCCTTATCTAAACATGTATAGCTGGACACATAAATACAACTGAGCTACAAGAGTGAACAGCTTCTCCCTCTATTTCATATATATATATATATTCATTTATAACAGTCTCTTCTGCACTATATCCACTTTTTTTAATAGCCCTGTATCACAGCTGTTACCCTGCACTATATTCAGTTTTAACAGTTTTCTTCATCTCCTTTTATATCTGGTATATTTTTTTGTACTTTGCACTACTAACTTTTTTACTGCTTTTTTACTAACATGTTTTGCACTGTGGAACTGTGATGCTGGAAACTTGAATTTCCCTCGGGATCAATAAGGTTACTATCTATCTATCTATCTATCTATCTATCTATCTATCTATCTATCTATTTATCTATCTATCTATCTATTTATCTATCTATCTATCTATCTATCTATCTATCTATCTATCTATCTATCTATTTAAATAGCTCTAAAATGCACAATTTTTCTATTGAAGTTTTGAACTGACAGTAAGCTAGCTATGTGTTTGTGCTGTACAGTTGTGACTGTTCTAGCATTGACATCCTTCTACAGCAAAGCTACTAAACTATCTGCTGCAAACAAACAGAGATGAGATGTTCAGAGTGTCTTACCGGTGATGATGATAAGGAGGAGGAGGAGGAGGAGAGGGACCGAAGGTGAGGACGTTATCTACAGGCCACTGATACTGCAGGTTTGCCTACTATGGAGACAGAGGGACACACAGATACTTACTGAAGAAATCAAGATTTGTACACAAAACCGGTCCTCCAGAGTCCGACATATGAACTGCGCCCATAGCAACGGTCTGTTATGCATAGCAACACCGTGATGGACCAATCAGAATCGAGTATTCAACACAGCCGCGTCATAACACACACACAGTATACCCTTTCATAAATCAACACTCATCTTTCATGCATGTGATGTAACCACACAATCTGTACTGTGAACTGACACAGAAAAACACAATACTGGACTCATCAGACATATAGCACCACAGGAACAGAAACTCTGAAAAAAAGTTTTTAAATTTGTGTTTGATGGATTATTTCTCTGTTGTTACAATGCTAATTGGCATTGTATTTTACATCGTTGGAAAGCCTGTTTATTTACCTTCACAATGATGTCCAACTCTTAAGGATCATGCATTTGTGGGATGAGCAGCACAGCTGATTATGTGGGTAGCGCCCAAGAAAAAATTTGCCCAAATGCTCTGCCAATGGTAAACAGTGTATTCTCCTGTTGGAATTGACTCCTGTTTTGAGTTGTTTGGTGGATTGGATGATTGAACTCTCTATCAGTAACAAGGAACAAACAAGACATATTGGCTATTTTACACTTTATTCATTTAATACACAGATTTCCAAACTTTTTTTTCCAAGTTTATTACTGTTTGCATGTGTGTCATCCTTGAGTATTTGAATCTTCACCAAAACACCTCTATGACAATGAGGAGACTGTATTACCAACATACATGAAAGCAATAATTGGAGGCTCATCAAAAGGAAGGAAAGTCACCGTCACCACGTGTGTCATCTTCTCTGGTTTCTTATCCAGAAAAGTGTTGAACCAGGACAAAGTTACAGTCACTTAACAGCTTCACTACACTGAGCTCTCTCAAATTATTACTTTTAGATCAACTGGAAGTTATTAAGTTGATTGATCAGGATAGAGGAGGTAAGGTCTGAGAAAGTTGTCATTTGTTCAGACTCTACCGCAGCTCTTAATAGTTTGAATTCAAAAGAAACAAGAAGAGATGATTTATTGATGGAAATATTTACGATAACGCTGAGAATACAAAGAGTAAGTAAGTTCAGTAATGTACAATTTTGTTGGGTTCCTGCTCATGCTGGTATGGAAGGTAATGAGAGGGCAGACGAGATTGCAAAGAGATCATTGAAATTAAATGATGATGAAATAATGAAAGTTTCTTTTGGAAAAGGTGAGGCCAATTCGTTAATAAGAAAGGCAGTGTGGGAGTTGTGGCAGAAGAGGTGGGACACAGATATCAAAGGGAGACACTATTACAGTATACAGATCGTAGCAAACAGTAGAACCCATTTATAGAAGTTGAGATATTTAACCAAAGTGGTGCTCAGCTACGTGAGTGCCTAACGTATAGGTTAGTGGGAAGACACCCAAAATCTTGAGATACCCCTACCGGAGGTAGAACAAAACACAACAATGTTTTTCATATTCTCTTAGGTCTCCTACTGTAACTAGCGTTAATAGTTTTTTTTAATGAGAAAGGCAACATTTATGTTAATGTGACTCACTGTATGTCTAGTGTTTCACTGAGGGACTTTACATATAGCCTTTAATGTATCTGTACACCTAGTTTAAACTATTGCTGTCTAATACAATAGCCCTGCAGTAAAGCATACCTTCATGAAGGCTATGATGTTTCGTTTTTGGTGAAACTGTTCAATAGCAATTTTGTTATACTTAACTGTATCTTTTATTCTGTGCACCCTGTTTATGTCAGTCACAAAATATTGGTAACACCACTCTGTTTAACGCCATAAAATTAAACAACATTACAAACTAAACAACAGCCTCCAAAATGACCACAAAGGATTTGTTGCAGGACTATGGTGGTAGATTGCATTAGTTTCAACTTGATGTACCCAACAAACTGGCCACTGGATGTATGCTTTGTGGTCACAATCAAGATGAAAATATTGAGATATTGATTGGTTAAATGATCATGTTAAAGGTCTTATTAATAACAGTTTTATGTTGCCGAATATTAAAAATAATGCATCCATAAAGCTTTTAGAAAAGTGCCATATAAAAGTATCACTTTTCCTAAATAAAAGATTTAGGGATGCACATATCTGACTTTTTCAGTCCTGATACAGATACCTGGGCTTTGGATATCAGTCGATACCGGGTACCGATCCGATACCAGTGTTAATAATAATAATTAATTAATAAGCTGTAGACCTCACTGTGATGAAGTGACTGGGATCATTCTCTTATGTGTAAGGCAACATCAGGCTTGACTTAAACATTGCTTTCCTCACTTTCGCTTTCACTCTCGGCTACAATTATTGATCTATTTATATGTTTCCATATTTAGTTATTAAAGAATGACAATTACAATATTTGAGTGTGCATACATACTGTGCAGACCTTATAATTTATGGATCTCATATCACCCTTTTGGCATTAACCAGATGCAGCTGTTGTATATATTTTTACATGACTGAGTGTAAAGTGTTGTGGAGCAGAGAGACCACAGACTCTCACACACCTGCAGGTGGAGACAGAGACCGGAGGACAGATCTGATCAAACCAGAGAGCGGAGGACTGCTCACTGAGGCTGCTGGTCATCATGAGATGTTACCATAGTTAGATAGATTAGAATAAGCAGCAGTTTGTAAAATGGGTAAATGGAATTTAAAGTAAATGCTAATTATGGTAAATGGACTAACATGTGATCCATTACAAAGTTTGGCACAAAGTTTACTTTTGAAAAAATAAAAGATGGGCTTTTGTCATTTGTTTGTTTCACATTTTGTATGAATCACCAGCTTTGCGGTTCTCCTGAGTCCCTCATCAGTCACTCACTACATACAGTATACCGCTCCACTTGTTTTGTTGCCCTGTCAGCTCATCAGTGTTGCCATGTGATTTTCTGTCAGTGATTTTGAGCCTCTGGTGTCTGTTACCTGCCTGCCTGACCTACGGACTCATTTGGACTCATTTTGCCTGCTCCCAGAATGGTTCGGTTTGCCCTCCTGCCTGCTTGTAAGCCCATGCAAACTTACTTTGGCAATAAATCACAAAACAGAGCTATACGGAGAGTGACTATTGGACTTAACATTCATCAGGTGACCGGAAACCCAACTTGAATGAATGCTAATGTTGCTGCACGTCTGTTGTGTATATCGATAACTCTTTGCTAACTCTTTGTTGGCCATAATAACTTTATAAGGTGATAATGCAACAAAGTTGTATTTACAGTTTGTTATGCTGCCCCCAAGTGGCCAAAAATATAAATTAATACAACTTTAAATAATGAGCTTTGAGGTATGAATGATGCTGTATGGAGCCCCAAAGTGTTCACTATTTAATACATAAGTCATGTATTATTTAGGGTCAAAGTTAACGCGATAATAATGTGAATTTCTTTTAACGACACTAATTTCTTTAACACATCTTGCGATTTTTAGGATGTAGCGGGCTCAGTTTTAAAGGTATAGTGGAGATACTGGCATCATATGAAACTAGAAAACCTAAAGAAGCCATAGGTACCAACCATGTCATACTAGAGTGTCGAGAAGGAGATTAACGCTCCAATCTCATGCAAAAGTTTGGCGAGTAATAACTGGCATGGACATTTTCAAAGGGGTCCCTTGACCTCTGACCTCAAGATATGTGAATGAAAATGGGTTCTATGGGTACCCACAAGTCTCCCCTTTACAGACATGCCCACTTTATGATAATCACGTGCAGTTTGGGGCAAGTCAGCACACTGACACACTGACAGCTGTTGTTGCCTGTTGGCTGGAGTTTCACATGATATGATTTGAGCATATTTTTTTACGCTAAATGCAGTACCTGTGAGGGTTTCTGGACAATTTGTGTCATTGTTTTGTGTTGTTAATTGATTTTCAATAATAAATATATACAGACATTTGCATAAAGCAGCATATTTGCCCACTCCCATGTTGATAAGAGTATTAAATACTTGACAAATCTCCCTTTAAGGTACATTTTGAACAGATAAAAAATGTGTGATTAATTTGCGATTAATCGCGATTAACTATAGACAATCATGCGAATAATCGCATCAGGAGCTTAAATGATTTCTTAAATGATTTCACAATGTATTGGTTCATTAATATATTTGACACTATTTATTCATGTTTAATTTATAATGTATCAATTATTTATTTATAGAGTACTGATCTCTAGAGGCTCCATAGATGAGAGGCCTACTTGAGCATGAATTATTGGCTCTTGTGCAGAGGGGGTGGGGGTCGTTGAAAAAGTGGTGATGAAAGCGGCAATGAGTGTTAACCTTTTAATACAGTTTTTTCATTGCTCAGATCTAACATCTCTCTGGTCATGTCAGCTATGTAATTTAATCTTATATTGGTCCTGATCTGGGCACTCTGTGACACCATGGGATCGGTAATCGAACCTCATTCCACAGGGTCTGCAATGTGTCTGCGTGCCCCGACTCCACGCCCAACCACATGTACACATCCCTCTGCCACCCATGTGCTGATGGCCCAACCCTAAATAACTTCCACTGTGGTGCGAGTGAACCTTCAGCACCCCTTCCTCACAGCGCAGAGTGGGACAGTGACGAAGGAGAAAGTGCGTGAGGAAGAGTGTGTGACAGAGAGAAGGTAAGAAGATGAGAGTTGACATTTGAGGAGAGCTGATGCATGTCTTTAACTCACGTGGCCGCATGGATTCACACAGTGAGTGTTGAACAGCAACAGAAACCAAACATATGTGGATAATAGATTCAAGAAGATCTGTACCGGACCATTTCAGCTGAAGAGTTGGAGCTGTTTCCCAGTAGACTCGACTGACGACGGCTGGATAAACATCCTGGACTTTTGGTACAGAGTCTGGATATTAGTGATTGATGAGTCAGTGAGATCTCTCAGCGGAGAGGTGAGTGTGTGTGCCTGCCTGGACAGCTTGAGCTCTTACAGAGGATCTCAAAGAGAGATTTCCCCTGTGTTTGTCATACGTTATGTCTGTAAAATGCTCTGATTCATCAACACAGAAATATATATAGAGTATCAGAAAGTCCCCACCAAGTCTGTAAACACGGCCTGGGTGGGGACAGAATAATGCACCCAAAACCCAGAGCTCATCCACCCACACAAGGTACCAACAGCAGCTTCCTGACCATCTGGATATCCTGCCACACGTTCATCAAGGACGCTGGAATGAGAAACACTCCAGGCTGGATTTGATCTCTGGATGTCACAATCACATCTTTTGCACCAGGACACTCCTCAGTTCTTGTTTTTTTGTGGAACTGCTTTGGACTTGAGCTAAAACTTTGATCTGTTTAAGACTTCATCATCCTCTAGCGGACATCCAGAATCTCTCTGAGGTCCTCGAGGCTTTACCCCTTGAAGAACTCACTGTTAGATATTTATTTCTTCTCCCACGCTCACTCAGTTATGGATTCACAGGGTGGTCCATACCTCAACAAGAGGGCCCTCTGCTCACCTCTGGGTGCTGCCCGCCTCTGTCAGTTAGCCATGGGCTGTGCTGTGATTGCCATGGTAACCCACAGTGCTGGCTACAGCGGTTCACAAGGTGTGTTCTGCATGGCGGCTTGGTGCTTCTGCTTTGCCATGACAGTCGTGGTGTTTTTTCTGGATGCCACTCGCCTCTACAGCTGCCTGCCCATATCTTGGGACAACCTCACCGTCACGTGTGCCGCCTTCGCCACGCTCATGTAAGTCACATGTTCAGGTGTAGCTCTGTCCTTCAGTTGGGTTTGAATTACTGATGTTCAGACTAAACTAGGCTCTGCTTCCATATTTTTTGTTTGCATCATGTGAAAAAAATGAAGAATAAATGAAAATGAGAATTTTCTAAGAATGTATCTAAGAATGATGGGAAGGTTACACTTTCACTTTCATCTCAACCCTCAATACCTCCATATATATATATATATATAATTGATATATATATATATATATATAACAAATGTATGTCCACCAATCCACATTTCAAATTCACTGTAAAGATTCATTGACTCATTTATCGTCCAAGATCCAGCCAAACTTTTAATAATATATATATAAATGTATATAAATAACATGTTTATCGTAAGTGGAAAAGTATTGAGGAATACTGTGTTGCACCAAAGTTATGTTTTAAAGTTTATCAAAAATTGTACATAGTTTTAAGATTTCCCGTCAACGGTGTTAAAGGTGCTATTGATAACATTGATAACATGCAGCCACTAGATGTCACACTCCCTTCTCCGTTTCATTACATTCACTTCACAACAAGTGGTTGCCAGTTTGTTGCACAACCTGTATATTCTTTAGTGAGTTTAGCGAGACTCAGTCATGCAACTCATGCTATGTATGATATCTTACAAAAAAGTTATTCCTCCTTTTTCGTTTGTTTTCCTACGAATATCCAGCAACACATGTCAATAGCCGCTAGTTACATGCTTACAGTCTTTTCAAAATATACTTCAGTTTTCAAAGGAAACAACTTCCTTCGGTTTAGGCAATAAAGTGTCTTAGTTAGGCTTAGGAAAAGATTGACTTGGTTAGGATTAGGCAACAAATGTAATTAGTTAGGTTTAGGAAAAGATCATGGTTTTGCTTAAAATAACTGCAGAAGTGGCGTAACTTAAGTACATAAGTTAACGTGACAAATAAATCAACTTTGACTTCTGGTTTCACACAGGACATGAACACCTGTCTCCTGGCCGGAAGTCCGGTATTTTTTGACCAACCCATCCATCCCGACTTCCTCTCTATGCGGCGTTCGCCACTATTTATACTTCCTGGTTCACGAATATGTGAATTACACACAAATTGATTTCGGGGGATATATACTAATTACAGTGCATTACTTTTCGTAGGTATGCTACGAACAGTGTATGAGACCAGCCTGAGACACGTGATACTAACATCGTTTTACTATTGGCTCACAAGCCTTGTTAGAAGTAGGAACCAAACGTCAGATGTCTTCTACAGAGAGAAACGAAACATTCATTTTGGACCTGCCAAATTTTTAAAATGCTTAATTCCCAATCATACAACTTTTTTTTAGAAACCTTTCTAAAGGCTCTGTGGATGCATTACTTTTTTAAAAAATATTTGTCTAGATAAAAATGTTAGCAATAAGACCTTCACAAAGCTGTCATTAACACTAGCTGGTAAACGAAGCAGAGCATTTAACAGCTAAAGAGCCAGATGTTGGTGGAGAGCAAACAAACCAGAGCTAAAAGGAGAGTGAATATTAGACAAATGGACACAAACACGACTCTCAATGAATGCTAATGTTGAGGTGTAAATAAAACATAGTGCACCATAACAACTTTACAAGGTGATAATATGTTAGTGTTGTGTTTACAGCTTGTTGTTCTGCCCCCAAGTGGCCAAAACAATATAATTTAGTACAGATTTGATTACAAAAAAAATCGCAATTTAAGGTCAACTTGCTTTGTCAGACCTTTTAAATGCATCTCATGGTCTATTTGCCCCAAGTACCCCTGGTTGGTTGACATCATATCTACACATGTTTTTCTGTCTTCTTCTTCTTCAGGTATGTGACAGCCTCTGTGGTCTACCCGCTCTTCTTTGTCCGATCCGAGTGTCCCTACGCCGGCTGTGATGTCCGAAATTTCCGCATCGCTGTGACCGTCTGCTCCATCCTGGGTGCTCTGGCCTACGGGGCTGAAGTGGCATTGTGCCGAGCCAGGCCAGGCCAGGCTGTGGTGGGCTACATGGCCACCGTGTCTGGCCTCCTCAAAGTCGTTCAGGGCTTTGTGGCCTGCATCATCTTTGGAGCTCTGGCCAACGGGAGCGAGTATTCCCGTTACGCCGCCACAATCTTCTGCGTTGTCGTTTATGCTTTCTGCTTTGCTCTGACTGCACTGGTGGTCGTCATGACTGTGTGTGGGCGGACCAAGGCTGTGCGCTGCTTGCCTTTTGACCGCTTCGTGGTGGTGTGCACCCTCCTGGAAGTTCTGCTCTACCTGAGCGCGTCAGTGGTGTGGCCGGTGTTCTGCTTCGACACAAAATACGGCTCTCCATGGAGACCGTCGTCATGCCCTCAGGGGAAGTGTCCGTGGGACAGCAAGGTCGTGGTGGCGGTGTTCTCCTTCGTCAACTTTGTACTGTATGTGACGGACCTGATCTACTCCCAGAGGATACGATTCGTCTCCTCACATGTACCCTCTAACTCACGAATGTAGGACCATATGGAAGCATATTATTATTATATTGGCTTAACAGGTTTAAGTTATTGTTCTGTGTCACTGTTTTTGATTTTGTTTGTGAATCTTTTTGATATTTAAAGACACAGAACATATATTGAGGAGGAGCGCTGGATATGAGTCAAAGAGCCCAGGACATCACTGGTGCTACACATTGTCAAACACCGAGGCGCCCCATATTCAATGTGAAAGCACTGTGGAATTTTACCACTACGTCCGCTCTCTCTGCCACGTCCCCCTGAGGTGACACCCCATCTCTTTAACTCACCCCTGCTGCCCTCTGAGGGATTTTGGGAGAGCCTCACCCAAGCAGCCAGGGCCCACTGGTATGTCCTGCCAAATCCTCATAAACCAAGACACTCCCGCTATTCTTGACTTGCAGCATAACACACACACACACACACACACACACACACACACACACACACACACACTTGCTGCTGATATTACGGGCTGTATTATAAAGTGTTACAGAGTCTTGAATATAAATAGTAAATCTAGCATTGGCATCTGTGGCATGCCTGCGAACCCCTCACCGGCGATCTACGTGCATTACTCAGGCTGCCAGAAATAAACACGAGCTGTCTGCACTCATATTGAAGCAGTGAGACAGCATTTATAAGAGGCCGCTGTCTTTAAAACCTCTGTATGAAATACTTCCTTCAGTCTTCAGTTTGACTGCCACGTTTGAAAACGCACAATATTCACAATTTCACAATTTCACAATTTCACAATTTCACCATATCACAATCTGAACATGGTCATCGTGACCGAGGAATGTTTGCACGTTATCACAGAAGATGGATCATGTGACCTGTACTACATTTACACTGGCAGTTACAAATGATCTGTGTGGTTAGATGTTTTTTGTAGATTGTATTGAGACACTACTGGTACATACTGTAGGCTAGTTTAATATGGACTTGTAATAATCAATATTTGTATATATGTGTGGATATGAAAGGTTTCGTTCATTATTACCAGTGGTGGAATGTAACTAAGTACATTTACTCAAGTACTGTACTTAAGTACAAGTTTGATGTACTTGTACTTTATACTTCTACTTCACTACATCTCAGAGGCAAATATTGTACTTTTTACTCCACTACATTTATTTGACAGCTTCAGTCACTAGTTACTTTGCAGATTTTGATTATCAATACAAATAATAAATCAACTAATAAATGATGATATATTATTATAGATTAAACTACCAAGCAGTATATAAAGTAATTACAATTAGCTCCACCTTTACCAGCTGAAACATTAAAGTGATGAGCACATTAATGCATCAATAATTATAATCCAATATTATAATACACATTCTGAAATGAGTCCTTTTGCATAATGAGTACCTTTACTTTTGGTACTTTAAGTATATTTTCATGCTAATACTGTTGTACTTTTACTTAAATAACAGTTTCACTTTTACTTGTAACAGAATATTTTTACGCTGTGGTATTGCTACTTTTACTTAAGTAAAAGATCTGAGTACTTCTTCCACCACTGATCATTACCAACACTGCAGTTCCCCTCAGCTTTACAGAGTGTTTTAGCCTCATTCAGCTCCTTGTTTTGGTTTTAAAGCTCGCAACTTTACTGTTTTGGTTCAGTCTCACCGCTCTCAACCGCAACATTGAGCAGCTGTTATCAGTGATAAAGCTCTAGTAACCTACTATAGTCTACCTGTCCAGCACCGAACAACAGATAGACACAGTTAGCGACTAGCTGGTGAACATAGTGGAACATTTTAGCTAAAGAGACAGATATTTCTCTCAGGAGTTGGTAGAGACCAAAAACAGAGCTAAAAGAGAGTGAATATTGGACTTACAGTCGCCAGGTGACCAGAAACACAACTCCAGATGAATGATGATGTTGCTCTGTGTCTTCTAGATGTGTAAATAGGCAAGTGTTTGCTAACAAGTTCACCATATCAAAGTTCTCAAAGTTTAGAAGGTGATAATATGTCAATGTTGTGTTTACAGCTTGTTGCGCTGCCCCCATGTGGCCAAATCAATGAATTCATATTTAGATATAACAATACAAACATATAAAATGATTTTATATAATAAAATAAAGACGTATGGTCCAATAAATATTCCATATACCATGCAGGCCTGACTGTCTTTTGTATCTTGTGGTTTAACACTTTTTTTCTATCTCCATGTTATACTTAAATTTAAGATTCCTGAAGTCTGAGGATGTGATAGTCTATTATTCTGTATACCACAGCATGCAAAATGCGGGTTCCATACACTATTCATAGCTATACCTACGAAAAGTAATACACTGTAATTCATGTATATCCCACAAAATCAATTTGTGTAGCCTAATTAGCGTAATCGTGAATCAGGAAGTATAAATAGCGTTGAACGTCGCATGGGGAGAAGGTCGGGGTGAATGGGGTTGGTCAAAAAGTACTGGACTTTCGCCCAGGAGACCGGCGTTCATGTCCCGTGTGAAACCAGAAGTCAACATTGATTTATTTGTCATGTAAATTATGTACTTAAGTTACGCCACTTACGGCATTATTTTAAGCCAAACTACAATCTTTTCCTAAACCTAACTAAGTAGTTTGTTGCCTAAACCTAAGGAATCGTTTCCTGTGAAGACTGTAGGCTATGCACGTAACAAGCGGAAATTGACACGTGTTGCTGGACATTAGTAACTTTTTCATAAGATATCATAGAACTGTTGTATGAGAATACGTTACACACAAGCACACAGGCAAAGGGTTACTCAGGTCAGGTGGCATAAGATAACATCTGCCTAGATCAATACACAACTGTGTAATCACCTTTAGGTACAGTGTGTAGGATTTGGTGGCATCTAGCGGTGTGGTTGCAGACTGCAACCAACTGAGTACCCCTCCACTCACTCCTTCCTTTCCAAGACTGCAGTAATGTGAGCACTTGTGAGTTTCACAAGTGCGTTGGAGAACTACGGTGGCCTTCAGGTAACATAAAAACGCGAAAGATCCAGTGTTTGGTTTGTCCGTTCTGGGCTACTGTAGAAACATGGCGGAGAAACTTGGTGTACTCCGAGAAGAGGACCTGCTCCTGTAGATATGAAGGGCTCATTCTAAGCTAACGAAAACACAACGATTCTTAGTTTCAGATGATTATACACTAATGAAAACATACTTATTAATATTATATTCCATTTCTGCTTATAGATCCCTGAAACTTTACACACTGTTACTTTGAATGTAAGACTCAAGTGATCTTGAGGGTCACTGTACACAAACAGTAGTTTGTGTACAATTAAACATAATTAATTCAGGGTTTAGTTCATAATATGTCTTAGTTGTGCTTCCTCCTTTGTTCCTACCGTTTTTATCATCTCTTCTCAGTCCCCTCTGCTTGTACCGGTTGTGAGTTCATGACAGGATTTTTATGTCTAGTCAGTTTGAGTGCTTAACCCAACAAATACTCCTCATACACACTCTTTGACCAGCATTTATTTGCAGACAGTGTGGATTTATACCCCACTATCTGTGCACACTCTGTCTTAAAGAAGGGGAGACAGAGGCCTTTCTGGCTGCCACCTTCTCTGTCAGCACTTGTTTCACAGGAATAAACCAGAAGAAGACATCTAGCTACATCGCCAGTCTCTCCTTGTCCTCCTCTTTTTCTCTTGATTAAGATTTCTCTCTCTCCTCTAACTCTGTCCCTCCAGATTTTCACCCTCACATTTCTCTCTCACACATCCTACCTCCTCCTCCTCCTCCTCCTCTCCATCCTTCACTCCTCTCTGCTTTGGTCACCTCATCTCTCTAATCCAGGATCAATGTATTCCCCTGTCACATCTGTGAGTGCTGTGGATGTATTATATTAAGTCCTTGGGAAGCCACTATGCCACAGCATACGTGAAGCAAGGTGCTCAGCAGTAAATCCAACACCAGTTGGCTGCTCTTATATCCAAATCTGTCTAAGACCACAGAAAACATCATTGTGTGTTTTACAGATTTGCTCTTTTAGACATTGTGCCAACTTTTGTAAATCAGTAAGCAAATACGAGTGAATAACATGGACATACAGAAAGAGCAGATGAGCAGTGGATTATACATGGGTTTAGGTAAACTGGTGGCGATTTTTGCAGCAATATATAACTTTGTGTAGTAACACCGTGTGTGTGTGTGTGTGTGTGTGTGTGTGTTTGTTGCTTTAGAAAGCGTTTTCATCCTCTGATAAGTCCTGCAGAATTATTTCAGGCCCTCTGGAGGCAGCGCTCGCTCGCTCCGCTTGCACTCTGACTAATATTTCCAAAGTAGGATTCAACATCAGTGGAATATGACAGAGCCCAGAGAAAGCTGCCACTGAAAGTGACGGACAGTGTTGCCACACAGCAATCTGTAGCTCCATTAAGGCCTGTACGCTCGCTGCTCCTCTGCAGATCCCCATTTAGCAGCTGTTCCATGTTTGGCACTCACTTTACTTCTCACTCCCTGCGGGCCTCTGTCTTAAACACAGCTCGTCTTAACACGACACACACACACACACACACACACACGCACACGCATACACAGCCCACAGCGTATGAACTCTTCTGACAGAGATGAGCTGCGACAGGTGTCCATCATAACAGTCCCTTCCTGATTCTCCAGCAGGGTGGGGGACGTGGAGGGACATGGAGGGACATGGAGGGGACATGGAGGGACAGGGGACTGCTGGCTCGCTGTCGTGACTAATCTCTGATGTTGCTGATGTCAGCTTCCCCTCCGTAGCTCTTGTTTTGCCAAATGTTTTGTGGAACTTTTTGTGGAAGGCTAAACCTCCGTTCCCAGAGGATTTGAATCCATGCCAGCTCTCCTAGCTTAGCATCCTGTAAGATGACACTGTATAGAGAAGAGAACGGGCGCTCATTTTGGAGGCACGCACAGTAATCAAAATGCAACATCTGACCTATGGCACCCTTGACACTTTCAGGGACACGGGACAGAATAACAGAAATCAATCATGATACTTATGTAACACAATCTCGAAATTGAACATTATCGCAAGGCTGCTGTACTGGATTGCATCACACGGTGTTCCTGTTATTTTGTCCAATTCCTGTAAATGAACCTGTAGCCTATATGTCAATTTGAAATAACTCACTATATCTTATTATTCTTGTTTGTAATCCTATTTAAAGGGGCTCTATGTGAGAATCAGAAGCGAGCATCGGTCAAAACAGTGAAGTGACACACAAGACTGAACATGACTGACAGCTAAAACCACAATATCACCATATATTTCACATGCTTGGCAGTAATGTGGGCTTACTGTAGGAATTTTGACAGCTCGGGGAGTAGAGTTTGTGTTGGAGTCTGAGTTGTGGCGGAGGCTGGTCGTTTATTGGTGATTCCTTTTTTTAACCGAACGTTATAGCTATCGTTGCACACTGTTAGCCCTGTACAGAGTAAAGGTACTCTCGAGTGCGCATGACGTCAGATCCGTTGGATTTTCCTGGAAAAAATGGCCTGCATTCCTCACATTAAAAGCAGTCTACATGCTGATGGAGGAAACTCAGAAAGTCAGAGCTGTTCTCATTCTTTAGGTTAGGTTACAATCTGTTCACACATTGGCAATAAAAAACAATTAAAAAACAATACGTGTAAAAACTTACATACAGTCCCTTTAAGTTGATATTGTTTCACAAATGTCAAACGTTATCAGACATTTTTTGAGGTCAATACACGTTAACTATTCAAGGTCAATGCCTAACCTTAACCATTTGAGAAAGAAATATCTCAAAATCTTCAAGAAATTAAAGCAGTCTTTTCTGGATTATGCTAAGCTTTGAACCCTTTTCTGTGGTCTTATGATACATTGAAACATTATCTTTTTGTCATTTATGGCTGACACCTTACTCTGTAAGTGTAGTCTTTATCTCTATGATCGGGGGAAAACTAAGCACAGATAAATAGAACTGTGTAAAAATGTAAGGCCCATTTTATTTATTTTTTCCAAGTAGGCTACACCCTTCACATTCATTTCCACCAGAAGGTCAAAGTACAGAGACGACCAGCCTGACAACCTTTTAGTACTGAGTCACCACGTTTTTGGAAAAGAGCACGAACATCAACAAATATCCTCCTGTGACCTTCTGGCCACAGTTTGTCCTCTTCAACCTTCTGCCTACATCGACACCTTTCTGAACAAAGAAAACCTCTGTTATCTAATTGGGTGGTTTCATTCTCACTCTATGCTAAATACCTGTTGAACTGAGAATAGAAATGCAGAAGAAGTATGACATATTCTCCACATGCTCTGTTGGGATTTTCACTCTGATTTGTTCTTGAGATTTCACGATGAGCTGTGGGAAATCCTTTATTAGTTCTGGGGTTTTACATAAAATTGAAAGCCGACATTACACTGGATGCTTTAACTTGCTGCTGTCATTTATTTTGCATTCATTTGTATTCATTCGTGTCTCGGACTCATTCTTGTCACTCATTCTTGTCTCAGACTGGAGACATATGCACACTTGGGGAAGATTTTCTATCCGTGTGTGATATTAAATATGCACATCACTCAACAAAGCTACTTCTCTCTTTCCCTCCCTCTTGCGTGTTCTTACGACGTTACACACACACACACACACACACACACACACACACACCTTTGGGCCCCTAATCACTGCAAGCAACAAATTGTTGTGAACGCTTCACCTAGATCCGCTTGTCACTGTGTGCTGAAAAGAGAAAAAAAAGCTGTTTCGTGCTCTGTGGTATTTTTAATAAATCTCTTGGGCGTTTGTCAAAACAAGAAAGACCGAATGAGTGTTGTCACGCCTCAGCACACATGCCGAGTCTGAGTGATAGATAGTACAGAGGCAGGCAGTGGTAAATTGACTTTGTGTGTGTGTGTGTGACTGAGAGGCAGAGTTGCAGGGATACATCACTGAAATGTTCAGCTTGTTTGAGATTAGGTTCGGAGAACAGTTTTGTGGGTAATTATTCCACTATAGCCGATGCACCAAGAGGAAGGAGACACTGTGCCGTACCCCCTCACATACTATACTCCAGTTAGTATGCACTTTGTAGCATCAGAAAGGAATGAATCATCATATTGTTTCTTAACTCCCCCGAATTCTGTTTCATTCTGAGAAAGAAGACACACACTCTGACGTCCTTTACCTCAAAACCTCTTCTTCTGATGATATTAGACAAATTGTGAGAAAAAAAGAGGCAAAATCAGGGTCGGAGCTGCTGCTGAGGGCACTGAAGTCACGTCCTCGGTGTTGTTTTGGGGAATTCAACAAGTTTTACTGACTCGAGGAAGTGTTTACAGTTTGCGGTTACACACAAACAAATTACACACGATGGGTTTGAGAATTGTTCTTTCGTAAAGTGGAGGGAGTCACAGGAGACAGATTTTTTTTTTAAAAGAATGGTCGAAATCAAAGCAGCAGAGGCAGAGCTATCCTGACTTTTATTCCCTGGTATGGGCCAAGCTCCAAAAACACTGGATCCTACATTTCCCATAATGCAATCAGATCCCCTTTCCTCCCAAATGTCCACTTCTTTCAAACCCCACATCTCCAGTTTGTAATGTAGGCTATCTGTAAAAAAAAAAAAAAAGTCTCAAGCCCAAGTTGAGATAACTCTGATGACATCTCTATGACATCATCAGGGTTCTTTTTTCAGACTTCAGAAAGCTTCTCCACAGGGCCGACTTAAAGCGTAGGCCATATAAGGCGCCACATTCTGGGGGGTGCTGGTTGCTCTCTTAAAAATATATATATATATATATATATGTCGGTGAGGGCCCTTCCTCATTTTCTGCACTGAGGTAACAAATGAAGAGATAAATAAATAAATAAATAAACTTTTCACCCATGTAACTCTTGTTGTAGTGAAACGGACCTAACACTTTTTAGCCAACAATATCAGGGACCAATTGTTTATTTATATTAAAAATACAGTTATTTATGAAAATAAAACTAAAATTTTTGTCTTGAAATCATTGTGATATCTGATGTGTGTTGCGGTTTATGGTGCTAGGGTTAGTGTTCTGGGGGGTTGAACCCTCACCCTAACCCCCAGGTGGCGGGGCTCCAAATCTGAATGTAGCCTACAGTATAGAGCACCAAAAGGCTAGAGCCGGCTGTGCTTCTCCATAACCACAGAAGAAATTATACAATATATTTTCACAGGCTAAGCAGAACTCCTTGTGATGAGTAAGCTAAACTTGGAGCATCCCTTTAGAATACAACAGAATCAAGTGATTTAGTATCTGTCCAAATGATATCGTTGAACAGTGATATTAATTCGAACCAATCCTCTCAGTATTTCAAAGATCCTAGTGACAAAATAAATGACTATTTCAAGGTGTTGGGGTGTTGAACTTTGTAGAGAATAAAGTGATGAAATGCTATCTCTCTGCCCAGCTGACTGTAGAGGAAGAGCGTCCTAACAGCTGGTGCCATCGGAGGGCCATGCATTCTGCTTTATATATAGACAGGAAGAGCATATGCAACCCCTCTGTCTACATTCCTGTCCAGCAGCACTGTGAGAAAATAAATGGAATGAGGTCCCTCAAAGGAGACGAACAGCACCTCTTGTGAAGTGTAAATTTAGTCTGGCATGGCATGGTATGGCATGAGAAACACAGGGAGGAAGATACAGGCAGACAGACAGGAGGGTCAGTCCTATTAAAATGTGCACAGGGGAGATTTTAGCATCAAACTGACAGTTACAGGCCAAGTTCATGGCTTATTTTGAGAATATGCATCGGTGAACTACCAAGGGATCGGCAGCCAAACTGTATTCGAATGCCGTGGCTCATTAGTGAACGCGCAACCCGTCTCGGCTTTATTTCGGATTCTGTCAAATCTAAGGGGAGAGGAAGAAGCGCTGGTCGACGGTCTCCTGTTAGAATAACAATCCTTCATTCAAATTCAGGTCCCTCAAATATCACAAGCCACTGCTGGTACCCTGAAGTGTTTTGGTGAGTCATCTTCAAATCTCAGTGCATTTCCATTCTAAAATAATGAACCCTGAACGTATGCCCAAATCTTTCAGGAGGAAGACTTTTCTGTTGGCATATGAAAAGGTGACGTGTTGTCTCGAGTGCACAGTCACAAAACAAATGTGCAATAATGAATCACAAGAACTGCACTCATATGAATCACATCTGAAGGTTTTTACTAGAAAACTCATTATAGAAATTGTAATGGGGTTCAGATAAACGCCTTAACAACAACGATAGCTGAAATGATTAGTCGATTAATTGATGAGTCAGCGGACAGAAAATTCATCGGCCCACTACTTTGATAAGAGATTAATCCTTCATGTTATTTTTCAAGCAAAAAGCCCCAAACACTCTCTGGTTTCAGCATCTCAAATGTGAGGGTTTGCTGCTTTCCTTTTTCATACGATAGTAAACATGCCATTTAAATGTGTCACTTTTAGTTCTGGAAAGTTGTTGACTTTTTTCTGACATTTTAAAGACAAAGCAGTCCAGTTATTTATGCACTATATGATTTTCTCTCACTTTTCATATTGTATGTCAGTGTGGGCTCAACCATCACCATCTTACATCCTTATTCAATCAGGCACTGAAAATAATGGAGAAAAAGCCTGTCTGGTGGCATCAGTGTCACATACTATAAAAACACTATCTACTTATCTTTGAGAGCTTTAAATGTGTTAACAGTCTAGCCCCAGAGCCTCGGTCGAGATATATCCAAACACAAGACAGTAATCGAGTAACTAGGAGCATGGTGAATGGCAACTGTAAAACACCACATTGTAAAACTACATTTGGACAATCAGCTTTCTCCAAAAAGGGCTGTCAACTCTGGAACACATTACCAACTGAAATCAAATTTCCCTGTGTCCTCCGGTGCTCCTAATGGCATCTGCAAGATTTCACAGACTGGAGGAAAACAACCAATCAGAGCCGAGCTGGAGCCTTGCCGTCTCTGAGCAGCTGACAATCACTTGTGAAATCCCATCAAACAGTCAAACTAGGCAGCGCTGATCAAATATGAATCAATATTCTGTTACTGTAATGCCTATTTCTCTCAGATGTTTTCAGAAACATCTTATAGTGTACTGTTTAGCTGTAAAATGAGAAATCATATGATTATATTGTAGATTTAAAGCTGAAGTAGGTAGAATTGGAGGAAATATGATTAAAACAAATTATTTTTATAAAACTGTCACTATATCCTGAGAGTAGTATATGAGACAGGTTATCTGAAAAAAATCATGTGCCTCTGTGTCCTCCGGTTCTCCTAATGGCATCTGCAAGATTCCACATACCGGAGGAAAACAACCAATCAGTGCTGATCTGGAGTCTGCTGTCCAGCTTCCGTCTCTGAGCAGCTTTCAATCACTGGCAAACTCTGATTAAACGGTCAAACTAGGCAGCGCTGATCAAATATGAATCAATATTCTGTTACTGTTATGCCTATTTCTCCCCTCAATCTTTTCAGAAACGTCTTGTAGTGTACTATTTAGCTGTAAAATGAGAAAGTTTGTGACCCTGCAGCCATGTTGAGAACAGTTGAGGAAATACCAAGCACCGCCCACCAGCCGGAGCACAGCCAATAGAAACGCTCTCGCGCTCTGAAATGACCTGTGATTGGCCAAAGTCTCCCGTCACAGGCTAGTTATTTTAAAGCCTGAAAACAGAGCCATGAGGAGGAGCAGAAGTCTAGTTTTCTCTCAGAACACTTGAATTATAATATGCTGAAAGGTCATTATGTAAAACTTTCTGCCTACTGGCACTTTAATCAATAGTGAGAATAACTGTTAGTTGCAGCCTTCTACTATGTAACTGTAAAGTTTCAACATCAAGTCAACAAAAACTTCACCTGATGTAATTACATCAGGCGTGGTGCCCTGCCATCATTGTTTAATTAGTTAAAACAAGTCTTGTGGAATTTATTCTAAGATGTGCAAACATGACTCAGACCATGAAAGCAGTTAGTCCAGTCTTATCTGTGAATCAGTAACACATTGCCTGAATGGAAACTGTCAGTATGGCTATCAGCTCTGGTCAAACATAACCTACTTTACACCTCCTCCTCCTCCTTTTTTTATACTTTGTTTTTTCCCTTTTTTCAAGGCTGTTTTCATCCACTGTTCGTAATTACAACAGTCTATAAACCAACTTTTAAGTAGATGAGCTTACAGACAAACCCATTAAGTACACTTAGAGAAAACAACCTCAACATTCAAAACCGAAACAAAACTAAGAAAAGAAATAACAATAATAATAATGACAAAAAGAAATAATAAAGTTAAAAAAACAAAAACAAAAAAACACATAACAAAAAAAACAAAACAATAATAATCCAAAAATAAGAGAGTAATAATAAATTAAATCAACAAATAACTTAATAGAAAATAAAAAGGAGGGAGAGCAAATATATAGTTATATCATTTATATGGGCACACATATGCATCCTCAGGTCACCTCCAAGCATATGTATATGTGCATGCGTGTTAACCCATGCAACTATATTTTTCCTTCTGTTAGACTCCATCTCTTCTCAAAAACATCCTACATATTCCTTATTTTGTGAGTACCCTTTTCCATAACTTTTACTTCTTGAATTACACTTTTCCATTTTATAAAATCTGGGGGGTTAGTTTTTTTCCACCATTTTGTTATTTGCTTCAGTGCTGTGATTCTGAGTATAAGTAATGTACATCTTTCCACCTCATCCTCTTCCTATAGTTGACCTACATACTCCCTATCAGCTGCAGCTTCACCCGGCTTCACTTCAGACTGATGCAACTGGGCGCGACGACACAAAGCCCCGCCCACATGCTGTGATCTAGCTCCTCATTGGTCAGAAGCTCTGCGCGTCTCTGTCCTGATTGGCCAGTGTCGCTGTCCGTCACAGCTGTGGTGCACATGGGGGTTGGTTGAGTAAGAAGGTAGCCACGTTGACACAGAAAGTAGTGTTTTCTGTGTTTTACTCACTCCGTCACGTCGTCAACTCACACCTGTCAACCCAGGAACCTCAGTCTGAGCATTTAGAGAAAGGTAACTATCTCCGTGTGTTGTATATTTCATTCATTTGTGGTTGTGAAGCCTAGCTAAAAGAGCTAACAGCTAGCAGAGGACAGGCTAGCTGTTAGCTATCATTGTCCATCAGCATCAAGTGGAGCTCTAATGTTAGCACTGAATACATTAATAACAGCTTGTTCACAAACATTAGACAGTGTTAACTTATCTTAACAGTGAACCAGAGTTTACATTGTGATAAACCAGCTGTTTGGAACAAAACTATTACAAACTGAGCTGTAAATCAAGAGATTAGACTTCATCAAGATGACATTAGATTAACCTTAAAGGACCCATTTACTCTGAGCTAGAGACTCAATCTGTTGGCTCACAAAGTTAGCTTTGTTTAATGCAAATTAACTTTATTTGAATGTAGAGCAGTTCACATTCACACTTGTAAATCAATAAATATGCCCATATAATAATGCACACAGTGCACTACATAGACTAAGCTACTGGAGTTACCCTGCACTATACTCATTTTTAACAGTTTTCTTCATCTCCTTGTATTTTTATATCTGGTATATTTTTTTTACTTTGCACTACTAACTTTTTTACTGCCTTTTTACTAACATGTTTTGCACTATGGAACTGTGATGCTGGAAACTTGAATTTCCCTCGGGATCAATAAAGTCACTATCTATCTATCTATCTATCTATCTATCTATCTATTTATCTATTTATCTATCTATATATATAAAACCACCCGTGGGTGCTGCCAAGTGTCAGAGGAGGTGTTTGTTTCATCAGTCACTGTCTGTGGACCAGCTCCAGGATTTCTCTCTACATCCAGATCTCTAAATCTGGATCCAGATTTAGTCTGAGTAAACATTTGAAAGGCATATATTGTGGTATTTGTGCATAAAATGTGGTACATTGAAATGCATGACAGTCAGCAGCAGCTTTGTGTCTGTTTGTACAGGTCAAAGACGCCACATCATCATCATCATCATCTGACAGGATGAGTGTTGGATTCATTGGAGCGGGCCAGCTGGCTCACGCACTGGTGAAAGGGTTCACGGCTGCAGGTGAGGGCACTTTCTTTATTGTGCAAATATTTGCCTCTTACAAAATCTAAATTCACTGATGCCAAATCATGCACCCATGTCAACTGATTTTGGGTTGCAAAAGAAAAAAAAAAATGCACTCACAGTTACACAAACACTATATAGAGAGGCAAAGTCCCGCCCCTTCCAGTGGACACCATGGTACCTTATTTTGGAAAAAATATGAAAAGTAGTCAACGGAGAGAGACAAATATTTTTTTTGATATGCTTGAATTGCGCTATGAATCGCACATATGCTATTTTTCAATTTAAAACATAATTTTGCAAGTCAAGAAAGTCTGTTTGTCGTAGTATCATTTAGTTTTGTGTGAAACCGCTCGGTGGACTACATCTCTTGTCTTGCACAATATACGTCACAAACATTACCTAGCTATCTAACTTAGTTGACCACACACAAATGAACCGTTATCTTACCCGGTGTGTTTTATCCAGCGACTCCTTGTCTTTTTATCAGCTGGGAAGCGAAAGAACAAGCGAGACCCGTTGCTTGTGTGAGTTCATCCCAGCACGAAACTTGCAATTTTTGTAAATGCCCTCGAGTGCAGGATGAGTCATCAAACATTTGAAACCATTTACATTACATTTACAGGAAGAGAAAATACAGAGATTTTGATCAGATTTTGATGTAAAAATACTCTAATGTTTTTTTTACATATATTTGGCATATAACGAGAGAAATGAACAATTAACACAGGGACACAGGATTACAACTGGGGAAATGTATTTTTCATTTCATGGGGACACTTTAATAAAGCCTGCAGAGTTGCACAAATAGACTCATTACTATGTTTGCACAGCTGTGCAAAAATGCTGTACACAGTCTGAGTAATTTATTACACGTTAATGGCTTTGTAATGTCCTTTCCTGCATTTCTTTTGTTTTATTTGTTCACTTTAGATAGAACTTTATCTGTTGCCTGCCTCCCCTAGGCTGTTCCTTATGCTGCTGTACCATGTGAATTTTCCCTCTGGGGATAAATAAGGTCTTATCTTACAGTTGTCATTCTCGTCTCATTGTACATCCTTATAGCTCACTCTCTACTTCCTCCTGTCTCCCTCCCCAGGTGTGATTGCCACAAACAGGATTACAGCCAGCTCCCCAGACACCGAGCTGCCCACGGTGTCAGGGCTGAGGGTGAGAGGACAAGTTTCTGCTTTGCTGTGTGTTGTTAAACGAAATGGAAACATTGGTGCGAGCGTGGGCTTGTCCAAGAGCTTATGATGTGTGCATGTTGCTGTAATAACACCTGTTTGCCTTCATCCATGTGTTTCCCCCCCCATACCACACCCCTCTCTCTGTTCACCATCACTGTTTTCCTTTTCCTCTTCTTCTACAGAAAATGGGGGTGAACCTGACGACTAGCAACAAAGAGGCCGTCAATAAGAGTGATGTGCTCTTCCTGGCTGTGAAACCCCACATCATCCCCTTCGTTCTGGATGAGATTGGGCCAGATATCGAGGACCGTCATCTCATAGTCTCCTGTGCGGCAGGCGTCACCATCAGCTCCATAGAGAAGGTCAGCTTCTAGAGTTATTAATCTGCTCTAGATGACTCCATCTGTAGTGTGCATCAGGGTTGGGCCAGTGTAAAAATGTTCAAACCAGTTTGATATTATTACAGGATTATTGTTATTGTCACACTTGATTCTGCAGCTGCTCCTGAGTGGAACTCAATAAGGCTGAGAGCCCATGAAGTGACTAGGGATGCTAATTTTGAAAAAAAAAATGTAACCGATTACCGACCCTCGTTAACATTATTATTATTAACCGTTAACCGACAAGATTAGTGCTTCGCATGCAGCGGTGCGCCAGCTGGAGTGTATGAGCACAACAGACAACTGAGTGCCCAGTTCACGCGCCCAGGAGCGTTAATTTAGCAGCCACGGTGTTGCGTGTAGTGTCGCAGACATGTAGCAACTTTCTCAGTAAAAGTCTCCACCGCACATTTAGTTTAGTTTAGCAGGTTGTCAGCTGTGTGTCTGCCTGGCGTAACAATACTTTTTCTGCCTGGCATAACTTTAGCGAGTGTCCGACAAACCATGTGTGTATTTGTGCTACGTAAGCAGCTATAGCGTTGCCGGTGGCTTCGTGCTCGCCGCCGGCACACACGTACAGTCTGTCAGCGCGGCCGTGAGTGTGGGGTTGTTGGTGGCGTTACAGCTGTGAACGTAAGTGTAGCAGTGTGTGTACAGTTTATTTGTCGGTGAATAAATGCTTCGAAACTAAAACTCCTCCGCTCAAGCGAGCTGGAGCTGTTCTTTTAATACATCCACGGAGAGACTGGAGCCAACTTCCTGTATCCTGCAACTCCGGCTCTGCCTCTTAAGGTGGGCTGTTAAGGTGGACCAGCTATTCTCCTTAAAGTGACGAGCCGCTCAGCTTTTGAGTTGATTATTGACATTTCTTTTAACCGTTCTAACCGATAGTGTTAATCGGTTAAAATGTTTAATGTCGGTTAACGGTTAAACGGTTAATTATGGACATCCCTATTGGCTACTTTTTAATTTGCCAGAATGTGTCATAATGACAAATGCTGGTTCAGCTGGTTGACATAAAGTCAAACCGGACTAAGCTCGTACACCGGACCGGCAAAGCCAGAACTTGACCCAAATCTAGTGTACACTTTATGGTGTTGTTTTAACCCGCTGGTGATTTATATGATAATTTTTAGTCAAAACTAGCCACACTAGTCTTTCCAGTCTTCTCCTCAAGCCTTTCTATTCTCCTCCCTATCTCAGATTAGGTTTAATCGAGCTGTTCTGGCGCTCTTCCACACATGTAATAGAACAATGTTTTACATCCTGCCTCCTCTACACACCTATCCTGTGTTTCCATTCTTGTAATTTCACAGAAGCTGGCTCAGTACCGTCCAGCTCCTAAAGTCATGAGGTGTATGACGAATACTCCAGTGGTGGTGAGAGAGGGAGCTACAGTGTACGCCACTGGGACACATGCAGAGGTAAAGTGGAGGGATTGTAGATAGTAAAAGAAATATGTTTTTAGGATATTATTTTTTTTGCACTGCTTCTCAGATAAAAAAAATATCAAAAAGCGGCACAGAAAGGTTGAACTAGACCTTTAGCTTTGACTAATTCTTCCACATCATGACCAGCATGTTGTGCTCCTCCTTTCAGGTGGAGGACGGCAAGTTACTGGAGCAGCTGATGGCCAGCGTGGGTTTCTGCACGGAGGTGGAGGAGGACCTCATTGATGCCGTCACTGGGCTGAGTGGCAGTGGACCGGCCTACGTAAGTAACTTCAGGGCTACGTGTTTGTCACAAAGGGGTGTATGTGAGGTGTGATGCATACACCCAGGGCCTTTCTCAAACCGCCCCCTACACCCACTTCCACCCTCCAACAGCGAGCCTGACTTATTGGCCATGTGCAACAGTGTTTTGTGTTCGTCATGGAACACGCTCTGTACAAATACAAGTTCTGTGCAACTACTCGTAGATACGTAAACTGATTAAACTAAATAAATATTTAAACTAAAGGTTACATTGTGTTTAGCTTAAAATCCCCTTGTTTAGTCTAGAAAACGGTAGATGTGTTCATTTGATTGTAAAGCTCCTTTAACATCAGAGTAAAAAAAGAAAAGAAGTGCCACCACAGAAGCATGGGACTAAGTTATATTCTTTACTTTTTCTCTATTGCATATTCTTTTTATTCTTAATACTGTGAACCATTGCACATCCCCTATGCTTGATACAAAACCATAGTTACGAAACGTTACGACAGTTCCTGTTTCCGTCAGAGAGAGGGAAGTTCGTTCAAAGCTTGCCGCTGTATTTATACCCTACACCTTAAAGAAGGGTGCTTCATTCAGCTGGGAGTGTGACTACAAACTACGGCTGGGCAATATATCGATATTATATCGATATCGTGATATGAGATTAGACATCATCTTAGATTTTGGATATCTAGATATCAGAATTTGGCACCAGTGTTGTCTTAACCTGATTTTAAAGTCCGCATTACTGTAGTTCTATTATTTAGTCATCGTATCCACATTACTGATGATTATTTATGAAAAATCTCATTGTCTAAATATTTTGTGAAAGCACCAATGGTTAACCCTACAATATTGTCGCAATATCGATTATCAAGGTATTTGGTCAAAAATATTGTGATATTTGATTTTCTCCATAT
>CAKAOI010039972.1:0-11266 GCA_916701655.1 Sebastiscus albofasciatus
TTTAGCATAAAACAATATGCTCAAATCATAACATGTCAAACTGCAGCCCAACAGGCAACAACAGCTGTCAGTGTGTCAGTGTGCTGACTTGACTATGACTTGCCCCAAACTGCATGTGATTATCATAAAGTGGGCATGTCTGTAACGGGGAGACTCGTGGGTACCCATAGAACCCATTTTCATTCACATATCTGGAGGTCAGAGGTCAAGGGACCCCTTTGAAAACGGCCATGACAGTTTTTCCTCGCCAAAATTTAGCGTAAGATTTGAGCGTTAGCCTCCTTTGCGATAAGCTAGCATCATCACTCCAGCTTTAAAACTGAGCTACAATGTAAAAATCGCAAGTTGCGTTAACGCGTTAAAGAAATTAGTGCCATTAGTCCAATTAAACACTTCTGGCTCAATTTGTCACTTGCACCTCGACAACTTTAACTTCACTCAGCACTGACACCATTTGACACTTTCAGTGCTCACACTGAAAGCTGAAACTATTTCTGCCACTTCTACTACTTTCAGTATTTCAGCTATGAATATAGCTAAATTAAATTCAGCCCATCGAACTGGCCACATGGAAACAAAATGCTCCGTTGCACTAATGCACAAGACCACTGTACAGAATGTATAATTTATAGTGCCATAATTTAATATTTTCATTCTAAAATAAACTGAATTACTCCATTATTTACGCCAGCTCTGGTTGATCAGAAAACATAATTTGATGTGTGCCTCACTGCTCAGTGTATCTCCAGTAATACATACATATAACCTATAACAGCTGCAGGTGCACCCGAGGGAGCATCTCTATCTACGAGGCCTGTGGTGGCCTTCAAAGTGTGCATGTGTGTGTTATTGCTCATGTCATGCTTCCATGTAAAGACAGCTATTTATGCCACTGGAACCACTTCAAGAAAGTGTGTATCCAAACCGTCTGCCCCCTCATCCCCTCATGTTGGGAGATAATCAACATATTTCCACTATCTCCCGCTCATTATTACTGGACACGCTGATTACAGGCTGGATTTATGGAGCTCTGAAGCTCTGAGGCCACACTCCCCCTCGCTTTGGCCGGGCCTCTGTTGGAACTGGGTAGAAGTCGAGACAGAGGATGACAGCAAAGAGGAGGAGGTTGACTGGAGAGAAGGATGAAGAGGAAGAGAGGGGAGGGTGGAGGAGAAGAAGAGAGAAACGAGAACTGGACAGTGGAGGACATAAATATAAGAATTGGAAAGAAGGAAAGGAGAAGACAGGAGGATGAAGGGGAGGAGATGAAGGTGAAAGGGGCAATAGAAAAAAAGGGGACAATTATTTGTTATAAATACATTATATTTGATTAGTCTGAGATAAAATCATAGTTAAAGCTGCAGTGGGTAGAAATGGAGAAAATGTGATTTAAAAAAGTTATTTTTATAAAACGGTCATTAAATCCTGACAGTAGTGCATGAGACAGGTAATCTGAAAAAAATCATGTTCCTCTGTGTCCCCCTTTGCTCCTACTGGCATCTGTAAGATTTCACAGACCGGAGAAAACAACCAATCAGAGCAGCTGTCAATCACTCACAAATTCTGATCAATCGGTCAAACTAGGCAGCGCTGATCAAATACGAATCAACATTCTGTTACTGTAATGCCTATTTCACACAGAAAATGTTTTTTAGGCCTTACAGTAACTGAATATTAATTCATATTTGATCAGCGCTGCCTAACTTGACCGTTTGATTGGAGTTTTTGACAGCTGCCCCAGTTGAATGAACAGCCAGTAGGAACGCTCTCTCTCTGAAACGACCTGTGATTGGGCAAAGTCTTCTCGCTAGATTTCTTTAAAGCCTGAAAACAGAGCCATGAGGAGGAGCAGAAGTCTAGTTTTCTCTCAGAACACTTGAATTACAATATGCTGAAAGGTTATTATGGACCCGTGGGTGTTGTACACTTTTTCCTGAGATGAAACCAAACTAAAATCTGTAAAAAAAAAAGTGCTTCAGAGAATGAATTCTCTATAAGTAACGGTGTAAATCATTTTACCAATTTCATGGTAATTAGATGATAATTAGCAAGTAACCTATTTGAAATTTCATTGGAATTACTGCCAAATTACCCGATATTTAACTCAAAATTATAAACATTATTTAACCATTATATGCTAAAATAGCATATAATGGTTAAAATAGGGCCCTGAGGCTTGAGAAGCGGCTGTGCGCTGCTCTTCATCGGAGGTGGAAAACCAAAACTAATAGAGGACACTTCTGATCAGGTGCAAATCTCACCATTACTTATTGCCTACACAAATGTAACCTGGTAACTAATGCAATGATATTTAAAGAAATTTCAAAAAAATGATTTGCTAATTATTCTTTATTTATCAGCAGACATGGAAATAAAAGAATATCAATTGACTTTGTATTCTTTTCCTGGAAATGTATTACCAGCTATTGGGAAATAGCGGATATATAATTATTAAATAATGTTTATAATAAAGTAATTTTTGATAAATTCTGAGGTAAACATTGGGGGTAATTTGGCAGTAATTACAAAGAAATTTCAAATGGGATACTTGCTAATTATCAACTAATTACCATGACATTTGACCATGAAGTGTAACCAAATGTTTTTGTAATATAGTTGAATTCATGTTTAATTTGGGACAACCAGCCATTGTTTTTCGTAGAGCTTTTATTTTATAAACAGTGCATCTAGCATTGCAGACGGCCAAGGCTTTTATTTTGTATTAATTGCAGGTGCACTGTGGGTAACCTGCAGCAGACAGAAGCTCTCCTGCTGAAGGTAAGTTGCCCCGGTGCTAGCTCCTCTATAATTACTTGTTAATAATATCATTTAAGTTGTCACATAGTGTGGAAAAGTCACCAATATCCTATTATTCAACGCTGTAACTCACTTACAACACATTTAGTTCACTTATCATTCCTGAAAATGCATTATTACCGGTTGAGAGGCGATGCTAATTATGCTAATGATGCTAATGAAAACGTGCCCGCTAGCTTAACTTGTGACGCACAGGCGACTAGAGCAGCGGTCTCTAAGCAACCTGCAGCTCTGGAGCCTCATGAGGCTCTTCGGCTCCTCTCCAGTGGCTCCCTGGGGATTTGTAAAAAGATTAGTGGAAATGAATAAGTGTTTTTTTGTTTACATTTTCATTTTTATTTATCATTGTTATTATTGAGTATTAGATAGATAGATAGTAACTTGGGAAAGGGAAATTCAAGTTTCCAGCATCACAGTTCCATAGTGCAAAAGTGCAAAAAACACATGTTAGTAAAAAGGCAGTAAAAAAGTTAGTAGTGCAAAGTACAAAGAACAAAAAAATATACCAGATATAAAAATACAAGATGAAGAAGAAAACTGTTAAAATGGCTCTTTCGATAGTAAAGGTTGCTGAGCCTTGGCCTAGACTGTCCTTTCATCCAAGTTGGGCCGAGCTGTGCCGACCATGTTAACAGTATTCCTGACCTGTCTGGTTGTGTGTGTGTCCCATTATACAGGTATGATATGTTAGTGCAATATGCATGTGAAATAAGTGATGTAGCGTCGCCATTTTGGCTCAAATTCACTACTTTTATTGGGCTAAAAGCCATATAATTAATTAACTTTAATAAGTTTGTTGAGCAGAACGTGCCCACTGTGTTTTTGTAACACTCCTAAAGGTGGCAGCAGAACACTATAACATGTACATCTCTGCTGTTGTTCAGGAAAAATAAAAAGGAATGGGTTTTTAGAGTTTGGGATGAAGAAACACACTAAGTTAGCTGTACTGTTAAAATCACATTTAATTATTTAGCATTGATATGAGTGTATGTGAATGCCAAAGTGTGGAATGTGGAGAGATATTTCATGCATTTTATGCTCATGTTTTACAATATAATTGTAAACTGGTAAACACAGTCATTTATAACTTTGTATTGAAATGTATTTTCATTATGCACTATACAATCACAATGTAAAGACAGCAGAAAGAAACTCATGCTGCGGTAATAGTTAAGTATTTTAGTGATATAGACACTTCTTCAGTAACTTTGCCTTGTGATGTGATGTCAACATTACATAAAGTGAAATTTGTTGTTGTTGTGCTAGCTTGCTTAAAGGTCCCATATCATGCTCATTTTCAGGTTCATGCTTGTATTTTGTGTTTCTACTAGAACATGTTTACATGCTGTAATATTGAAAAAAAAACATTATTTTCCTCTTACTGTTTGCCTGAATATGCCTGTACTCACCCTCTGTCTGAAACGCTCCGTTTTAGCGCATTTTGAGGGAATTGCAACAGAATTGCAACAGAATTGCAACAGAATTGCGTTGCTAAGCAACAGCTTGGTACTCTCATGTGTACTTCCTGTCAGCTGATGACATTCACATACACTGCAACCAGTAATAAACTGGGACACATTTAGAATGTTTACTTTTAAAATTGTGTCAAGGGTCTAAATATTGTATATTTGTGACATCACAAATGGGCAGAAATCCTGACAGCTTGTTTCAAATGCAGAGTTTCTGAATACAGGCGGTGTGTATTTCCCTGTGGATTGAGTGTTTTGACACTTTCACAGTATTTATATAGGACTTAAGCCTGCTTTATAATAAAAAAACGTGAAAATCTCACTTTTTTATAATATGGGACCTTTAATGTTAGATGGCCTGTTATGTGATGTCTCAGCTAACATTACATAAAGTGAAATATACTTTTGTTGTGCCAGCTAGCTTAATGTTAGATGACCTGTTATGTCTCAGCTAACATTACATAAAGTGAAATATGCTGTTGTTGTGCTAACTAGCTTAATGTTAACTGAATAGTGGTGAAAAAATGATTCAGATAGCCTACAGTACTAATGTCACAATGTGAAAATACTCATCTCCACTACAAGTTCACGTCCTGCATTCAAACCTTACTTGAGTATGTAGGCTAAGTATTATCAGTAAAATGTGCTTAAGGTATTCAAAATTTAAAAAGCACTCATTCAGCAGTAACATTTTCCCTGTCAGTGTTTTCCTATTATATATGATGTTTCTGGATTAATATTACTTCTGCATTAATGTGTATGTTGCATTTTACTGCTGTACATGTTAAGCTAAGCTAATTTGAACTATTTTATATACTGTTGGGTAGTTTAATCTACAGCAATGCATCATATTCTAAAAGATTATAAATTATATTTGTAGCGTGGCTGTCCTGTAAGAACCACGTATCTCTAAAAATTCAACTTTCATCAGAAAAACAGTCTATTTTCAGCTTTGTTACACAGCATTTTCCTGCTGATCTGAGAGGGTTTCAAATAGTTTATTTAATTTAAGGAGGAGAAATTTCTCAACAAGGTTTTCACTGGACAGGAAGGGGATGAAAATCTGTAATCTGTAAAGTAACTAAAGCTGTTAGACAAATGTAGTGAAGCAGAAAGTACTATATTTGCCCCTGAGATGTAGTGGAGTGGAGTAAAAGAATAAAGTTGCATTAAATGGAAATACTTAAGTAAAGTACAAATACCTTGAATTTGGACTTAAGTACAGTATAACATTAGTTACATTCCACCACTGTAGCTGACTTTATTTAGCTATATAATTGTAGCAGACCAATGTTGGCTACTTGGTAGTATGTGCTAGTGTAAGCGATAGTTTGCTAGCGACATCCAGTGAGTTTGATATTGTTCAATATTTTCATTGTTCTTTTTGTTATACAAGATACGAGGAAAATGCACAAGAGGAAATGCCAGAAGACGATTGACTCCTTTTTCAAGTCCAGTAGTCATGTAAGTGGAGTTATAGTAACAGGGGCTTGCTATGTCTTTGCTTTGGAAAGAAATAGAAAGGAAGCTTGCAATCCATGATACCAGTCATTCAATTTTATATTAGTACATTAATTTTGTTCTTGCATTATTGCTATGTAGGTGTTAATTTATGTAATTTAAAGCTGTTTGCTTGAGCTTAAAAACTATTTAAAAAAATCTGTACTAGCAACTCATCCTTATTTTTGCTGTGTTCTGCTTGTCTAGGATAAGCCATCATATCAGGCATCAACCTCAATGAGAGGGGACAACGTTAATGTTGCACAGGTGAGCAATCAAATTAAAATATTTTTTTAAGTTTTGTTCTTATGTTAGAGTTAACGATGAGGACATTTTAGTGTGTTTGTGGTAGAGAGGCATTCAGTAGGAGGCAGAAGAGATGGGGGGGCATTCAGCCACACCTTTAAAATGACTACTCCACCCCTGATTATTGAATTTTTACCCAATGATGCCAAAAACGTTGTGCCTACCCTCACTTGCAAGATTTCTCTAATATTGTGTTACCCTTGTAAGAGTAGGCTTGGCTAAATATTGTAACAAATTAAAAAATTGTTTATCCATGTTTTCTTTCTCTTTTATTCTGTTTGCCTTGATGGCAAACGGTCAATGCTGCTATTTGACACCTGAAGAAAAACTCTGTATTGCATTCCAGTAAGTAGCAAGAACATTGAGCAAGGAGAACCAGATGTTTTTCATCTACAAAATGACATAAAGGGAAAAGCATAAAATTAAAAATCAAGTAATCTAAAAGATTTTAGGCTGGCTAAATCATGTTGAATCATTGTTGAATGAAGCCTGATCACAATGTTGAATCATTGTTGAATGAGGCCTGATCATTTCCATATCCATAGCCAATGAATCGCCTTCTTATCGTGGTGGAGGGGTATGTGTGCCCCAGTGATCCTGGGAGCTGTGTTGTCGGGGGCATTAGCTCCTGGTAGGGTCTCCCAAGGTAAAGTGGTCTCAGGGGAGGGGCCAAACCAAGAGCGACTCACAGACCTCAGTGATTCGGACCATATGGACTAGAGTATCCTCGCCCGGACAAGGGAGACCGGGATCCCCTCCTGGAGCCAGACCCGGGAGGGGAGCTCGGCGGCGAGCGTCTTGTGGCTGGGCCTTGGCCCATGGGGCCCGGTCGGGCTCAGCCCAAAAAGGCATCATGGAGCCTCCACCTTATGGGCCCACCTCCCGCAGGAATAGGCATTGGGGTCGGGTGCAGTGTGAGTTGGGCGGCAGGCAAAGGTGGGGATTTAGGCGTGCGGATCCCCAGCATCGCAGACTGGCTCTTGGCACATAGAACGTCACCTCTCTGGTGGGTAAGGAACCGGGGCTGGTGCAGGAGGTGGAGCGATATAAACTAGCTATAGTTAGGCTCACCTCCACGCATACTCAAATGGCCTCGGCTGAGCGCCGCTGTGTTTGAGTTCTCCCCGGAGAACATGAGGGTCGCCTCTGCGGCTGCGAGTCGCTGAGAGGAAATGTTTGACTGTTGTGTGTCCTTATTCACCAAACAGCAGCTCAGAGTACGTGGCCTTCTTGGAGTCTCTGGCTGGCGTCCTGGAAAGGGCGCCTCCTGGGGATTCTATAGTTCTCCTGGGGGACTTCAAAGCTCATGTGGGCAACGGTGGAGAAACCTGGAGGGGGGTGATTGGGAGGAACGGCCTGCCTGATCTGAACCCGAGTGGTGTTTTGTTGTGGATTTCTGTGCTAGTCATGGATTGTCCATAACAAACACCATGTCTGAGCATAGGGCCATTGGTACCAGAACACTCTAGGCCAATGATTGATGATCGACTTTGTGGTTGTTTCATCAGATCTGCAGCCGTATGTCTTGGACACTCTGGTGAAGAGAGGAGCAGAGTTGTCAACTGATCACCACCTGGTGGTGTGTTGGATCAGATGGCGGGGGAGGCTGCCGGACAGACCTAGTAAACCCAAACTTGTAGTGAGAGTGAACTGGGAACGTCTGGCTGAGGCCCCTGTCTGCGAGGTCTTCAACTCCCACTTCCAGAAGAATTTCTCGCGCATCCCGAGGGAGGCTGGGGACATGGAATCTGAGTGGGCCATGTTCAAAGCCTCTGTTGTGGATGTGGCTGCCAGTAGTTGTGCCCGGAAGGTCGTCGGGCCTGTCGTGGTGGCAACCAAAGAACCCGCCAAGGAGGCCGTCAAGCTGCAGAAGGAGGCCTTTTGGGCTTGGTTGGCCCGGGGTCCCCGGAAACCACTCACAGGTACCGGTTGGCCAGAAGGGCTGCAGCTGCGGCAGTTGCAGAAGCAAAAAGGTGTGGGAGGAGTTCGGGAAGACCATGGCGAAGGACTTTCGTTTGGCCTCAAGAAAGTTCTGGAAAACCGTTAGACGACTCAGAAAGGGAAAGCAGGGCATGACTCAGGCTGTGTTCAGCAGGGGAGGAGAACTGCTTACCCGGACTAGGGATATCGTTGAGCGATGGAAGGAGCACTTTGAGGAACTCCTGAACCCGACCAACACGTCCTCCATAGAGGAGGCAGAGTTTGAAGACTCAGGGGAAGGCTTGTCCATATCCTTGGCAGAGGTCGCTGAGGTAGTCAAAAAGCTCCTTTGTGGCAAGGCGCCAGGGGTGGATGAGATTTGCCCTGAGATGCTGAAGGCTCTGGACATTGTTGGGCTGTTTTGGCTGACACGCCTCTTCAGTGTCGTGTGGAGGTCGGGGACAGTACCTGTGGAATGGCGGACCAAGGTGGTGGTTGATCGGAGGTTGTGCTCCAATTATCGGGGTTTCACACTGCTCAGCCTCCCTGGGAAAGTTTATTCTAGGGTGCTGGAAAGGAGACTCCTACCGATTGTCGAACCTCAGATTCAGGAGGAGCAATGCAGATTCTGTCTTGGCCGTGGAACAGTGGACCAGCTCTTTACCCTTGCGGGGCTGTTGGAGGTGTCATGGGAGTTTGCCCATCCAGTCTACATGTGTATTGTGGATTTGGAGAAGGCTTACGAACGTGTCTCCCCGGGAGTCCTGTAGGTACTGCGGGAATATGGGGTAGAGGGGTCACTGTTTCGAGCCATCTGGTCCTTGTATGACCAAAGTGAGAGCTGCGTCCGTAAACTTGGCACAAAGTCAAGCAGGTTTCCAGTGGGTGTTGGCCTCCGCCAGGGTTGTCCCTTGTCACCAATCTTGTTTGTGGTTTTCATGGACAGGATCTCAAGGAGCAGCCGGGGGGAGGAGAGTGTCCGGTTCAAGGACCTCAGAATTACGTCTCTGTTCTTTGCAGTTGATGTGGTTCTGGTGGATCCATCGAACCGTGACCTGCAACACGCACTGGGGCGGTTTGAAGCCGAGGGTGAAGTGTTCGGGATGAGAGTCAGTACCTCCAAGTCTGAGGCCATGGTGCTCTGCTGGAAACTGGTGGATTGCTCCATCCGGGTGGGGAGTGAGTCTTTGCCCCAAGCAAGGGAGTTTAAGTATCTTGGGGTCTTGTTCACGAGTGAGGGTAAAATGGAGCGGGAGATGTCCAGGCGGTTCGTTGCAGCATCTGCAGTAAAGCAACCGTGGTACCGGACCATTGTGGTGAAGAGGGAGCTGAGCCGGAAGGCGAAGCTCTCGATTTACCAGTCCATCTACGTTCCAACCCTCACTTCTGGTCATTTGGCTAGTGACCAAAAGAATGAGATCGCGGACACAAGCGGACGAAATGAGCTTCCTCTGTACGGTGGCTAGGCTCAGCCTTAGAGATAGGATGAGGAGCTCAGACATCCGGAGGGAGCTTGGAGTAGAGCCGCTGCTCCTTCGCGCTGAAAGGGTCCAGCTGAGGTGGTTCGGGCATCTGATCAGGATGCCTCCTAGAGAGTTTATATATCTCGTCTGGCATGAGAACGCCTAACGGTCCCCCAGGAAGATCTGGAAATCGTTGCTGGGGACAGGGATGTCTGGAATTCCCTGCTTGGCCTGCTGCCCCCGCGACCCGGCCCCGGATAAGCGAAAGAAAATGGATGGGTGGATAGATTTCCATATTAATACAGCCCTATATTCAGAAACATTGCCTATTCACCATGTGATATCAGATTAATTAACAACCTATAATTTTACTACATGTTAAGCAATTTCTTTTGCTATTTAATAAGATTTCCTCACCTTTTCTGTCTCTCACAGCAACCCTGTCTCCTAGAAATCATGTTTGTATATTGTTTTCATAATACCTGGTGTGGTGACGTGGTAATAGCTGCCTAGATTATGTTCAGATACATTACTTCTTTGAGTGAATGAAACACTGCACAACATTTCCTCTTTAACATTAATTTCTAGGAGACAGACACCTGAGAGACACACACAGAAACCTGACCACACACATTGACACACATTATTAGCTGCTATTAATGCTTCCTAGTCTGCTCCAGTGATTTTTAAAGTTTTAAAAACAAACAAGGATTGTGTACCTTAACTATCATAACTTAGCATTACTCATTTCATTCATTTGGTTGCGTATTCTCTCCATCTCCTCCAGTATAAAGTGCTGGTAAGCAAGCGGTGCTATTGAACAGTTTGCAGCTACACACCAGGCGATCTCAATCTCGTTAACACTGTCCTCATTCAAATAACTATAATCAGAGCCATTGTGTGCCATCATCGGCCATGAGTGGAATATCTTCCTCCTCGCCTTCCTCCAACTCACTTTCTCCATCATGATCCCTCAGATAGGGTCAGCAGTTCTACTCACCTGCTGAACACAGTCTGAGCCAAAACCTGCTCTCCCTTCTCGAGTGGTCTAACGGTTTGCCAGAACTTCCATGATGCCAAAAGAAAGTCCTTCTCCGTAGCCTCCCGGAAACCAACATACGGTAGGAATATCACATTGCGTGCTGAGTCGCTGCTAATTGTGAATTCTCCATTCTGCTGTGAAGTAACAACTGCTGCTGCTTTACAACTTTTGTCTCTCTTGTTGAATAATCAGCAGCTGGTAGAAAACGCTAAACTCCCCGTCGGGGAATCGAACCCCGGTCTTCCGCGTGACAGGCGGAGATACTGTCCACTATACTAACGAGGACTGCTTCATCCCTGTTTTTGGCACGTCATCGGGCAGGTGGCGCTGTTCCAGTGTACACAGGGAATATACAGAGATATACAGGGAATGATTGAAGTTGAAGGACAGTGACGCATTTTGGTTGTGTTGGCTCTGGTAAATCACGGATGTGAAATGTGGATGAAACCACGTAAATAGACTACTCAATGTCATGTCACGCTGAATTCGGAGGTTACGCCTTTCAGCATTGGCTTGGGGGTTTCTGTACCTCAGTGGCTCCAATCTTTTTCTTTTTTGTGAATGTTGTTTTCATCTGATCTCTCCAAGTCAAAAGCTAACATGACGTCTGGCATTTGAAATGTTTGCAGTGAAGTATGCAGGCGCATTAAGCCGCCCAGATGCGTAAAAAGGCCTTTTCATCGGTTTCCGTAGTGTAGTGGTTATCACGTTCGCCTCACACGCGAAAGGTCCCCAGTTCGAAACTGGGC